>SJYV01020015.1:0-10873 GCA_006410875.1 Neotragus pygmaeus
GGATCAAGACCATCCCCATGGAAAAGAAATGCAAAAAAGCAAAATGGCTGTCTGGGGAGGCCTTACAAATAGCTGTGAAAAGAAGAGAGGCAAAAAGCAAAGGAGAAAAGGAAAGATATCAGCATCTGAATGCAGAGTTCCAAAGAATAGCAAGAAGAGATAAGAAAGCCTTCTTCAGCGATCAATGCAAAGAAATAGAGGAAAAGAACAGAATGGGAAAGACTAGAGATCTCTTTAAGAAAATTAGAGATACCAAGGGAACATATCATGCAAAGATGGGCTCGATCAAGGACAGAAATGGTATGGACCACATCACTATAGATGATCCAATTTTGTTCATTTTTATACCTGAGTACTATTATATATGTATTATACCACAACTTCTTTATCTACTCATCTGTTGATGGACATCTAGGTTTCTTCCATGTCTAAGCTACTGTAACAGACCTGCAATGAATATTGGGGTATATGTTTCTTTTTGAATTACGGTTTTCTCAGGGTAGATGCCCAATAGTGGGATTACTGGGTCTTATAGTAGCTTTATTCCTAGTTTTTAAAGGAATCTCCACACTGTTTTCCATAGTGGCTGTATCAATTTACATTCCCACCAACAGTGTAAGAGACTTTCCTTTTCTGCACACCTTCTCCAGCATTTACTATTTGTAGATTTTTTGATGATGGCCATTCTGACTTGTGTAAGATGATATCTAGACTATAATGTTTTGATTTTCATTTTATAATAACAAGCAGTGTTGTACAACTTTTCATGTGTTTGTTGGCCATTTGTATATCTGCTTTGGAGAAATGTCTGTTTAGGTTTTCTGCCCACTTTTTGACTGGGTTGTTTTGCTTTTCTGATATTGAGCTTCATGAGCAACTTGTGTCTTTTCAAGCTTAATTGTTTGTCAGTTGCTTCACTTGAAATTATTTTCCTCCATTCTGAGGGTTGTCTTTCCCTCTTGTTTATAGATTTCTTTGCTATGCCAAAACTTTTAAATGTAATTAGGTCTCATTTTCTATTTTTATTTCCATTATTCTAGGAGATGGGTCATAGAGGATCTTGCTATGACTTATGTTTTTCTCTAAGAGTTTTATAATGTCTGGCCTTACATTTAGGTCTTTTAATCCATTTTGAGTTTATTTTTGTGTACGGTGTTAGGAAATGTTCTAATTTCATTATTTTACGTGTAATTGTTCAATTTCTTCGGCACCACTTACTAAATAGGCCATCTTTTCTCCATTTTATATTCTTGCTTCCTTTGTCATACATCAGTTGCTTATAGATTTATGGATTTATCTCTGGGCTTTTATCATATTCCATTGATATNATTATTTTACGTGTAATTGTTCAATTTCTCCAGCACCACTTACTAAATAGGCCATCTTTTCTCCATTTTATATTCTTGCTTCCTTTGTCATACATCAGTTGCTTATAGATTTATGGATTTATCTCTGGGCTTTTATCATATTCCATTGATATATATTTCTATATTTGTGCCAGTACTATACTGTCTTATTTACTGTAGCTTTGTAGTATAATTGGAAGTCAGGGAGATTGATTCCTCCAGCTCTGTTTTTCTTTCTCAAGATTACTTTGGCTATTTGGGGTCTTATGTTTTTATACACATTATAAAGTTTATGTTCTAGTTCTGTGAAAAATGTAACTGATGCTTGATAAGTTGCATTGGATCTGTAAATTGCTTTAGGTTCTACAGTTGTTCTCACAATATTGGAGAATCATCTTTATTTTGATTGAGGTAAATGGTCAGACATGTGTATGCCCGAGTACATGCTAGGTTGTCTCAGTCATGTCCGACTCTTTGCAGCCCCATGAACTGCAGCATGCTGGGCTCCTCTGTCCATGGGATTCTCCAGGCAAGAATACTGGAGTGGATTGCCATGCCCTCCTCCAGAGGATCTTCCTGATCCATGCATTGAACCTGTGTCTCCTATGGCTCTGGCATTGGCAGTCAGATATTTTACCACGACTGCCACACGGGAAGCCCACATACATGCGTACTCTTGTCAAAACACATGGGATTATGTACCTAAACTTGCACATTTAACTATAAATTTTACTTTATTAAAATTTAAAATAGTAAGGGATTGACTGAGTGCTGGAGCTGTCTGGAAGTTCAACAATGTTGCAGCAAGATTCACTGAATCTTCTAGTAAGTTTGTACCTATTTGATCTACACAATGCAGGCAAATAGGAAACTACTGGGGAGGCCTTCTTTCCATTTGCCTTTGTCTGCTCTTTTGCCTTCATGTCTCCCCCCTCTCCACAGAGACCATTCTCTCTCATATACCCCTTATTCCCAATAGGGTGAAAAGCAGGAAGTAATTATCACAAGGATTTACTGTTTTAGGGCTCAATAAACTTGTGTTAAATGAATGAACTCCCAGATATTAAAAAAAAAACCTACAATTCAATTAAAATGTTGTCTCCTAGAGATTTATGAGAGCTTGCAGACAATCTTAATTAGAAGGAGTGAGTGTTGCTGTCACGAGTGTCTATGAACTCATGACGTAAGGAAATGCGTATCTGTTTTTCAGCCTTGGCCCAGGACCCTTCACTTGGCATTGCTCTCCGTAGTGGGGCAGCTGTTGCTTTGCTCCTGCCTGTTTTCCTCTCTTCTCTCTGTCTCTGCTTTCTGGTTTTGGTCCAGGTCCCACCCAGATAGTGACACTTAGTTCCGTGACTTCTTCTTTTTTTAAAAAAAATAATTAATTAATTTAATTTGACTTTACAATACTCTATTGGCTTTGCCATACATCGACATGAATCCACCACAGGTGTACACAAGCTCCCAATCCTGAATCCCCCTCCCACCTCCCACCCCACAACGTCTCTCTGGATCATCCCCGTACACCAGCCCCAAGCATCCTGCATCCTGCATCGAACATAGACCGGCGCCTCGAAGATGGCTCCCTTGAACTTGGCTGTTATTCTGGATTCTCCAGCTTCAAGTCTTTCCTTATGCAGATTCACCCACTGATCTTCCCTGCATTTTGGAGTATATTACCTGAACCTTGGAACCCTGTTCATGTCACCTGTTCTTCCAGCCAGTCTCTGTCAGT
Source organism: Neotragus pygmaeus (assembly GCA_006410875.1). Classification (NCBI taxonomy): domain Eukaryota; kingdom Metazoa; phylum Chordata; class Mammalia; order Artiodactyla; family Bovidae; genus Neotragus; species Neotragus pygmaeus. The sequence continues at coordinate 3,082 of SJYV01020015.1, forward strand.
GGAAAACAGAACTAGGAGGAGGAGAATAAGAGGAAACTTATGAGAGAGACTTAAATCTGGGAATAACAGAAGGCCTTGTAAGGAATGCTGTTAATTTGTTGAATGCTCTGAGTTTTCTGCAAGGACAACATAACTCTGTTGCACTCATATGCTGGTGGGCAAAGTGTAATCAGTAAGAGATGGTGAATAATATATCAGTACAAGTGATTAGCACTAATAACAAAACTGCTCAAGTTATATGCTCAAGTATGTTTTTGCATAAAAGTAGCACCGCATCACAATTATCAGTCGTTCCAAAATTCCATTAGTGTACTTTATATCCACTAAAAAAAAAGCTGCTGAAACCTGTATTTAAATAAATACTCATGACTATAACCATCTGCTTCATGTTGTCTTGGAATGTAATGACTGTTATAAGCAATTTCCACAAGAGTCATTCTAGATAAGGAATGCCTCCATCTAATTTTAAACTTTTAAACTGAAAACCAGAAAATAAATATAAAACCCTTATCATGGAAATAAATGAGATTTGTTTATCTCCTGTGGAGCTTTAGAGGTCATAAGCTATTAAGTATACTGTATCTGTCCATTTGTGAGGCTTTTTGTGCCTTTGACAAAAACTGTTTATATGAGGGTTGTCCTTGTAGTACTAAGAAGCTTTTACTTCCAGCAAATTATTTTTTCCTGGAACAGAAAGGCACAAGAAATCTTTCAGTGTCACATTATTACTTCAGTGAATCTAAAATTATATTATCTCAGTTCCCCTAGATCCTGTTGTTGAATCCCTCAATATGGTCAAGTATGAAAAGATCATACTACAATAATGAAAAGTATTTTTGCAGATCTATTTTGACCAGTGGTATTTGGTTCCAACTTAATATACACAGTGCATTCACCAGTCCTGATTCTAAACATGTTAGTTGAAGCCACTTTTCTCTCCACTTCAATTGCATTCTCAAAATAAGACTCTGTTATGCTTCTATCAGAGAACAGGAACAATTGTGCAATAAATCTATGTGTCCTTAGAGGTTGTTTGTAGCTTATTCTATGCTAATAGATGACATTTTCAAAATGATAGGCACGAGTTTCATGTATGTCATCTTCAATTATCAACTGGTTGATAACACTCTCTAAGAAACTTTTATGCAAATATATGCAAAGCATCTTATAGTCAAATTATTTTGTTCACATTCCAGACTGTACTTCCCCACTCTCCTCACCCTGTCCCACCTAGAGCCCACTGGTAAATGCATTTGCAGGGCCCTACTGGGAATGGTATGTTATACGGGAAAAGGTTAATCACCACTGTTAGATGGTTGGGTGGTTTATTCGCAGACAATGTACAATATTGATTGATATTGTACATCTAGGTGATTTTTTTTTGTAATTAAATATGTTTGTATCTGTGCATATACATATGCCTGTATTTTTAAAATGTATGTTACTTTCCTATGACAAGGGCAAAAACAAATATACAAAATATTCACTTGCTTTTTATCTGGAAGAAAATGCAGCACTTTTAAATTTTAATGTGACAACTCATGCTTGTAGCATGGTCAGATATATTTTGCGAGCAATTTGTTAAAGTGTTGAAACTTGGTATAAAGAGGGTTAGATTCAGGATTAGCCATTTCTGTTTATTTCCATTCACTTATACATTCAAAGATTAACAAGAAATAGTTGGAGTTGCAGATAACATGTGAATTGTTTTAACACACAGCCTTCCATACCCAGGAAAACTTGTAAAGTCTATGGACATCTGACCAGTGTACCAAGGCAGAAAAAGGTCAGTGATCTAACAGACATGTGTCTTATAAAACTTCACAAATCAACCCTTAGTAATCCTTTGTTAAATGAAATCCCTACCTTTGTTTAATGTCGTAAGACATAATCATGAAGATGTTTGCATTCTTTACTATTTTTGTGTTTCCTTATGGTCTTTGCTTTCTTAAGGAAAAGTAAACTCTATCTTTTGTTGTGATATAATTCAAAATATCATCTTGTGAACTTGAAAATTCTAAAGAGTACTTTCTCCATGAAACATCATTTCCTTTGCTCATCCTATTGCTTTCAGAGCTGTGATATAATTCTTTCTTCCTCCTTTCCAATCAATTTCCTAGAGGGAAAAAAAGTGGTCTTTACTTATACTTTATTCCTCAGGCCACCTGTACTAATAGGCTAGTCTTAAAGAATATTTATAACACATTGGTCTGGATAAGAGGAAAAAAATGATATAGTCACCTTTCATCACTGCAGCTTTGAAGAACCCAGAGGTACAGAGAAGTAGAAAATGTAGTTGAAACTAGAAACTGCACCATTTGGGCAGTTCTTAAGATTGACAGATTGTTGGACAGCAATTAAGCACCATATTCTCCTCGAAACTTTCCCCTAAATCTTAGGAGCTAGAAACCTAAGAACTACATTTCCCCAAATCCCTGCCAGCAAGACTTGAGTTATATTTCACAAATAAGAGATAACTAATATGAATTTCAAAAAGCAAAAGAGAAACAAATGGCATAATTGAGTCTATGGGAGAGATGAGAAAGAAGCTGGCTTTAGGAGGAGGCAATAACATTTTCACAGATAAATCTGTGCTTTTTCCTGTGTATTGTCCACACTGCTGCTGCAGATGTTAGCTGCAGTTCCTGGCAATTTTGCACCTCTTTGTTTCCTCAATGCCAGAGGAAGCTTTTCCTAACCTTCATTTTTACAATTCCTCCAATCATATTGCAAGATTTCAGTTTCCTGTACTAAATGATTTTTTTTTCCTGGAAATACCTTAGCTATCTGAATCATGATTAATAGACTTCACTGGTTGCTACTTGCTTCCATTGTATACGGTTTTAGATAATTCTGAGTAAGCTATAAATGTAGACTATTTATAGAGCTCTTTTCACCTATACAAATGTCTAATCTTAATGATCTTCCAAAAAAATAAAACCAATCTTGAACAAATATTCATCTTTATTGGTTTCAGCTATTTCTAAATAGCTAAAACCTTACTTTTCTAAAAGTCACATAATAAAGATGATTTTCCTATCGTGTAGCCTATCGTTTACATCCTTATGCATGTATCTTCAAATCTGCTTTTGTATTTACTTGACTTATCAATTCAGTTTCCTTGGTGAATATTTACTGAGGACTAACTTGGTACCAGGAACTACAAATACCTGTGATATCATGAGGATTAAAATAGTGCTGGTCCCTTGCCTTCATATGCTCCATATGCAGCAAAGATTAGAAAAAGAATCTGCAAAGGGTAGAACATATTAGGTACGATGAGATCCTATATAGGTTTTCAAGTCATAGAAAGATTTTGGCACAAGAATGATGAGGAAAAGTGATTTGATAAAATCTGAATTTTTGAAAAATCACTGGTTTATGGCTAAAAGTTGGATTGGATGCAAAAACAATGAAATATATAAAGAAAAATTAAGAAATTGCTATAATAAACCACATGAGAAATATAGAGGTCTGGGGAAATAATCACAGCCTGAACTACGGTGGGGAACATAGAGATGGAGAAAAGTGAGTTGATTCAAGAAATGTCTAGGAATTAACACAAAAGGTGAGAACGTATGGGACATGTGTGATAAAGAGATAGAAGAGACAAGAGTGGCTCCAAAATGCTTACATTTTTGGGAACTAAGTAGATAGCAATATTGTGACTATGACAGGCAATACAGGAAAGCAAAGTGGAAGTGGGGTGAGGTGGAAATCAAACATCACAACAGGTTGTGACTTAGACATGCTGGGTTTGCTCTATTGGTGAAACACCATGCAGGCATGTCCAGTGGGCTGACAGAGGTGCAGATGTGACAAGCAGATAAAAGCTCTGGTCTGAGAATAGATGCATACTCAGGCCTGTCAGAATATGGACTCCAAGTGCAGCCGTTGGAGTGAGTCTGTCGACTCAGGCTCACGAAGAGACTGCAGAGAACAACAGACTGACTTCACAGGAGCAGTGTAATTCCCCTTTTCTCAGCTGTGTCAAAGGCTGCCTATCTCGTGCTGGACAGGAATTCTGACACAACACACATTTCTCTAATTTCTCAAGTTCTTTTTATTTCAACAGACAAAACCACTACATAAAGGACATTTCATTAATGAGTTAATTAGCTGGATCACATATATTAATTGGATTCTAATAATTTACTATGACAACGGATGATACAGTAGCATGCACATTTTCTAAAGTGAAAGAATTCTCCAGGAGGAAACAAAAAACCTCTAACCACAATTATCTATTAGCATTTTATGCAAAGTAACGTCCTTTTAAAAGACAAAAAGCTTTTTCTTGGACACTTATGTCAGGACTAACAAAAAAATGAATTCTTCAATTTTATATTATAGATATAATTATTTGTCAACTAAGATCATGGCATCTGGTCCCATCACTTCATGGAAGTAGAAGGGGAAACAGTGGAAGCAGTGTCAGACTTTATTTTGGGGGGCTCCAAAATCACTGCAGATTGTGATTGCAGCCATGAAATTAAAAGATGCTTACTCCTTGGAAGGAAAGTTTTGACCAACCTAGATAGTATATTCAAAAGCTGAGACATTACTTTGCCAACAAAGGTCCGTCTAGTCAAGGCTATGGTTTTTCCCACATGTATGGATGTGAAAGTTGGACTGTGAAAAAAGCTGAGCACCGAAGAATTGATGCTTTTGAAGTGTGGTGTTGGAGAGGACTCTTGAGAGTCCCTTGGACTGCAAGGAGATCCAACCATCCATCCTAAAGGAGATCAGTCCTGGGTGTTCATTGGAAGGACTGATGTCAAAGCTGAAACCCCAGTACTTTGGCCACCTCATGCGAAGAGTTGACTCATTGGAAAAGACTCTGATGCTGGGAGGGATTGGGGAAGGAGGAGAAGGGGACGACAGAGGATGAGATGGCTGGATGGCATCACCGATTCGATGGACATGAGTTTGAGTAAACTCCGGGAGTTGGTGATGGACAGGGAGGCCTGGCATGCTGCGATTCATGGGGGTCACAAAGAGTCGGACACGACTGAGCGACTGAACTGAACTGAACTGTTCAGTCTTACACTTAACTTCAACTGTTTTCATTCTTTTTCAGTATTTCAAAAGCACAGTTCATTTCAAGACCAGTCATTTATTTTTAGCATGAAAATAATTAAGACATAGTATGAATTTTAAATGTATCCATAAAATATATAACTCCTTTTCACTAAGTTAATATTTATAACTAAATGGAACAGTCATGCTGAATTTACTTAAAATTTAAGGAAGTAAATTCAGTCATACTTATAAATATATGTTTATGATGAAACTTCTTAATAGCATCCAAAGTTCAGTTATTTTAACATCTCAATTATTTTTTACAAACATAATAGAGTTTTAACATCTTTGGTTGGATAATATTGAAATAAAAATTGCGTTCACAAAATCATTAAAAGAAAAGAACTATAGCATCTATGTTCCACTGTTTATAGGTACAATTTTATTATGTATATATTCCTAAGTTATCCAAAAATATAGCTAATTATTTCAAAAGAAGGATGATTTATGTTGAAATTGGTCCAAATTGAACATTTCCAAAATGGAATGCATGTAATGTTTTTAGCAATTCTTACCAGATAGGTTCCATTTTGATGAAATTATATTGTTTTGTGAATCATGAATGGGTCCATGGAAGGTGAATTTAAAAAAATAATAATAACACTGAAGTAAACACATTACACCTATGTACCAGTGCAAAACCTGCTTACAAATAAGCACAAAATGTTGCAAAATGTCACAAAACTATTTCCTAATCTGATTTAATTCTCAGTGAAGACAAGCTTAGCTTCAATACAGAAATAATTTGTTCAAAAAGTTATAACAATTAGCAATGATTAAACATATTGCATTGCATCCTTATTTGTTATCCAGATAGTGGCTACATAAAGCAGAGACAACTTGTAATGAGAAGCTGAATGAAGGTTTATATTTCTCTGAGAATTTCAGCCTTCAATTCTAAGTTGAAGAAACTTTTAGTTAAAAGTGCATTTGGTATTAAAAAAAAAAACAACAACAACTGGCTAACTGAATGGTAAAGATTTCCCATATCATTTGTCAAAATGCTAATCACACAGAAAATTTCAGTTTATTTCCTTGAAGTCATCCAAATAGTTGGTAACATTTACCTGCAGTGTTCGCTGATGGTTTTAGACCATAAGAAGGATAATGAAGAGCCAAAATACAACGGGAAAGAGTCTATGCCTTTCTAGGGAAATTGGTGTTGGTAGACTTTCCATCAGATGAGGGGGGAACAGTGAATTATACATCATCCCAACCTATTCGCTAAAGTGATTTGAAACTCAGCTTTTTTTTACCCACATCTTTTGGCAATGCTCCTAACATCAATTCCTTGCTCATGTTTCCTTCACTCTTGGAAACAGTCAAAACCATTTCTCTCTGCTTTTACTCATGATTCAACTTACCATCCAAGTAACCATAAGCAAACTGTTATGTTGCCTTGTCTTTGAATTTGAATGTTCTTATTAGACCCTGCCAGCCAGTTTTCCATGAATTATACTGCATATACTTCCAAGCAAACGCTTCCTTAAAATGGGAAATGAGGATGCACCTGCATGCTCTCCTTAACCAGGTTTACAGCTCTGGTCAGAATTCACCCATGGATTTTCACATGTCAGTTGCCTTAGACGTCGGTAGCCTCTGTGAAAGAATTGTTGGGACCATTACTCTTTGTGACTTGCAGGTGCTTTTTAGCCTTGAACGTCACAGATACCTCAGAGTGAATGGCGTCCAACCTCTGCTCACAGCGAAACGCTGAGAGGAAAGCCTTTCTATAGTTGCTGTTCATCCAGCCGTAGAGAAGGGGATTGGCAAAGGTGGAGCACATGGCAATGATGTGGAACACAGTGAAGATGAGTTTGTATTCCTTCAGGTCCAAGATGTGGTTGTTAATATCAACAGCAAGTTGGAAGGCATGGAGGGGCAACCAGCTGACTGCAAACACCACCACAACACACACCAGCATTTTGGTGGTTTTTTGCCTCCGCTGATGGTAGTGGTCATGAGCAGCTCCAGGACTGACATGGTTCTTAAGTTTACTCCAGATACGAGTGTAGGAAAAAGAGATGATTCCCAGAGGCAAAACATACAGGATTAGTAAGGAAGAAAGACTATAGACAGTGCCATAGATGCCCTTCTCCTCTCCAGGCCACTTCTCAGTACAGGCCACAATCTCAAAGTCAGGAATAATCTCAATCAGTGAATACTCCCGGAAGATGGCCAGGGGGCTTGCTAGCAGGGCGCTGACACTCCAAGCCAAGCCAATAATCAAGAAACTGATTTGCTTGGAAATCTTGCTCTCAAGGTGGTAGACAATGCAACGATGCCGGTCCAGGGCAATCACTGTCAAGGTGATGGTGGACACTTGTACGGCCAGACCCTGGGCATATGGCACCAAGTGGCAGAGGACAGGACCCATCTTCCACTCCCCCATTAAGGTGTAGGTAAGTGTAAATGGCAAGCACAGGGTGTTCACTAGAAGATCTGCCACAGCCAGATTGGCAATAAAGAAGTTGGTTACTGTACGCATGCTCTTGAATTTGATCACCACATGGATCACCAAGGAATTGCCAATCACCCCAAGCAAGATGATGGAGCAGTAGGCCAATATAAGGACAACCTGCACCTCAATCAGCTTGGTGCTGTCTGTAAGCTCTGGTTCAGAGTCAGGGGCCAGCTCCCCTGGAGGAGTGGTGTATCCTGCACCGAACTGATCCACTTTCATTTCTTCCACTGTCTGGTTCTCATCAGC
>SJYV01020019.1:0-12032 GCA_006410875.1 Neotragus pygmaeus
ATGAATGTTGTTCAGTCGCTAAGTTGTGTCTGAATCTTTGCAACCCCATAGACTGTAGCATGCTAGGCTTCTCTGTCCTTCACCATCTCTTGGAGTTTGCTCAAATTCATGTCTGTTGAGTCGGTGATACCTTCCAACCATCTCATCCTCTGTAATCCCCTTCTGCCTTCAGTCTTTCCCAACATTAAGGTATTTTCCAATGAGTATGAATGAATGAGTATGAATGAACATATGAATGAATATTTAGGAAATAAGANTTTACATGAAACCCAAAGCAGTGAATCTGTAGTTGTTTTGGGTGAAAATATTTAAGTGTAAGTGTTGATTATTCAGTCGTGTCTGAGCCTTTGCGATCCCATGGACTATAGCCTGCCAGGCTCCTCTGCCTGTGGAATTCTCCAGGCAAGAATGCTGGAGTGGGTTGCCATTCCATCTTTTCAAAATTTTATTTGGGCTCTACCTACACATTGTCCCCTTGACAATTCTTTGGAATTTTTGGAACATTTTAGAATACAATTTGAAGCTGTTGGCTCTAGTACAGAATCTTTAGGATTTAGGCTTGTTACATTCAGCCAATCTGTTTACTCCATACAACTGTTCCATAGTCGTAAATTCCATCTTTGTGCCTTGGCCTCTATCATGTTTAGTGCTCAGTATGCTGTAAAACCACCATTCTCCTTCTTTAAATTTTATTCATATTTCCAATGCAATTCAGTCATCACCTCTTCACTAAACATATGAATGTTGTTCAGTCGCTAAGTTGTGTCTGAATCTTTGCAACCCCATAGACTGTAGCATGCTAGGCTTCTCTGTCCTTCACCATCTCTTGGAGTTTGCTCAAATTCATGTCTGTTGAGTCGGTGATACCTTCCAACCATCTCATCCTCTGTAATCCCCTNCTTTCCAGACATCCCAAGTTAACGAAAGGGAAAAAAAGAAATATTCAGAGCTGAAGGATATGGCTGTTGTTTGGGACCCCATCCCAGGCACCTTGCCCTGTGGCCTGGGGTGTGCCTTTTGGTCCCTGGAGTGATTTGATAGAAGATGGAGGTTCAGCGAAGCAGAAAGGAGGTCTTGGAATATATGAGGCCTGCTCCAGATGGCAGGTGCACCGCGGTGGCCACTCCGCACTAGCAGTTGGAGATTGTGCACGGGTTGGAGAAGAGGCAGGTGCTACGATGAGTCTTCCACGCCTTGTTTTTGTGTTTATTTATTCATGGGGGGGAGGGTGGTCTCATCCCTCAGTCCTGTCCAGGCCTAGTGCAACCATGGGTCCAGTGCAACCATAGGTCTAGAAATTCTGGCTACGGTATAACCGTGGGTCCTGAAATTCTGGCTACGGGATTACCGTGGGTCCTGAAATTCTGGCATGAATCTTTATCTTGAGTTTTTTTGGTTTGGGTTTCCAATCTGAAGGTAGATAGTATTCATACAGGAGAGAAATTCAAATACTGTCCTTGTCCCATTAAAACAATAGCCCCCCGGTCAGTCATCTGATTGTTTTTATAAACTATGACTGGCTTCTCTTGGAGGTTCTGAGGAGAGAATTTCTGGATATTGAGGTGAGGGTCTTCCTTCTGCTTTCCTATTCTTTTCATTCCCTTAATTTAGTTTGCTTTTTAAATTTCGTCTCCCATCCATTTCTCTCTGAGGACCCTTTGCAGGAAGCTGACTCCTCCCCCTTGGTCTTCTTTCAGTCTTACCAGGAGTTGAAAGGAGAACTTTTGTGGGAACTCCCCAAAACTGTTACCCCATTTCCAAAACCTGCCTGAACTTATTAAAATGTGGTTTGGGGCACAAGAGGGATAGTTCCAGAAGTTGGGAGGTTGTTGCTGTTCAGTCAATCAGTCGTGTCTGACTTTTTGCAACCCCATGGATAGCAGCACACCAGGCTTCCCTGTCCTTCGCCATCTCCCGGAGCTTGCTCAAACTCATGTCCACTGAATCAGTGATGGCATCAGAGGATGGCGTCTCATCCTCTGTTACCCACTTCTAAGTTGGGAGGAGCAGGCAGCTAATATTTGTTGTAGCTTTTACCTGCCGTCCTGGCTGGCCTATGTGGGGTGGAGCAGTATCCTCACACTTGCCCGTACAATCTGCCCCCTGAAGTCCTGGGCTCCCAAACAACCGGTCGCCAAAGGTGTGTTTCCCCAGGGGTGGATTCTCCTCGCGGACTTTATCCTGTGACAGCAGTCTCGCTGATTTTTGCTCTTTGTTGAGACCTGCACCGAAAGGGCTCATCCTGCGGACTGTTTCTGTGGTTTCTTCCTCTTGAAGAAGGAACCCAATTGAGAAATGTCCCCACTGTTTAGCCACATTCTCTTAATCATAGACACTTGGTTGCTGGAAGGCACCTGCCTCTAATATAGTGGTGGTGGTGCACTAGATGGCACCCTGGTGGCCTGAAAGGGTGCACCCACCTTGACAAGTATGTAACTTATTACCAGCCAGTGACTTTGAAGTTCCAGTGGAGATGACAGGACTGCAATCCATTAGCAATTGAACCTCCCCTGCCATCAGGGTCAGGAGTCCATTTAATTGGCTTAGTGAGGAGGCAGGCAAGTTTCAATCAGACTCAGGAGCTCACCTGAGGATGATTCCTCATAACAGCCCATAAGGCTACCCGGGCAGGGGCCTGGGAAGATATACTCATCTTCGTTGTAGGTTTGCAGCCCTGGACACAGCAGTCCTCCTTATATTGAGCATTCAGATTGTTTGAGGAAACTGAGGAAGCCAGAAAAGACTTGTCAAGGGATGACCTGCTTAAGAATTAATTTCACCAGGAAGGACTTTAAAACTCCAATGTCAGGATGCTGGGCACTCCTTCTGTTTCTACCCATAATCCCCAGCAAGTCTCTGGGTAGGTGTTTCAAATTCATACTCATGTTGCCCAATAAGAATCTTTTGTCCCCACCGTTAGGAAAATGGGTACTCACTAGAGAAGAAAGTATTAATATATTAGGCCCAGCAGCACAGAAAATATTTATATTTATTATCCAATGCCAGTTGCCTTACTAGCCACCGCCCTGTCTCAATCACAGAGACCTTCTAATCAGCAGTTCTCAAACTCAGTCCTGCTTTAGAATCATCTGGGGGCCTATTAAAACCCTCAACGTGTCAAATTTGGTAGGTCTGAGGTGGGACCTGAGAATCACATTTCTAACAAGTTCTTAGGTGATGCCTAGGGACCACACTTTGCAAACCATTTTTGTGTGTGCATGCATGCTAAGTTGCTGCAGTCTGTCTGACTCTTTGCGACCCCAAGGACTGTAACCCACCAGGCTCCTCTGTCCATAGGGATTCTCCAGACAAGAATACTGGAGTGGGTTGCCATGTCCTCCTCTTCTGAGTCTCTTCAAGTCTCCAGACTTAAGAGGCTCAAACCCATCTCTTAAGTCTCCTGTGTTGGCAGGTGGGTTCTTTACCACTAGCACCACCTGGGAAGCCCAACCATTGTTATAAATATTCTGAAATACCAACCTTACTTAAGTAGACACTTGGTGATTTCTTCAATGACTCGCAATCTGGCCTTTAGAACTCAAATAGGCTGGTTTTAAGGAAGACAGTAATATCCAAGAAAGTTTGCAGCTCTATGTATTTGGGGGCGGGGCTGTGCTGTATGTCATACAGGATCTTAGCTCCCCAATCAGGAATCGAATCCTGGCCCCCTGCATTGGGAGCACAGAGTCTTAGCCACTAGACCAATAGAGAAGCCCCTCCCTGAATTTTAAAAAATTGTTTATTTATCTGTTTATGGCTGTGCGGGGTCTTTGGTGCCTGCAGGCTTTTCTCTAGTTGTGGTGCACAGGCTTCTCACTGCAGCGGCTTCTCTTGTGTAGCACAGGCTCTAGGGCACGTGGGCTTCAGGAGTTGCAGCTCCTAGGCTCTGGGCACTGGCTCAGTGGTTGTGAGACCTGGGCTTCGTTGCTCTGAGGCATGTGGGATCTTCCTGGATCAGGGATCGAACCCTGTCTCCTGCACTGACGTGCAGATTCCTTACCACCGAGCCACCAGGGAACCCTCTTCCTTGAATTTTTAAAAGCTGTTGCCATGTCTGGTTTTGATGGCCCAAATCTGACAGGCTGTTTTGGAATTAGCTGTTTCAAAAAGATGTAGTATGTTACCATGGCAATATTCTCCCCCACGCAGGAAGGCCCCAGAGGTTGGTCCTGCACAACTGACCGTGTGTGTTTCATGGCTTTTCCCGGGGTGGGGGGGGGTACTGCAGGGCTCCATGCCATCACTCCTGGTTGGCATTCCCAGGAAGTGGGGAATAGTCAAGAAGCTCCATCCAGCCCCACTCTTTATCCAGCTTGTAAATGAAGTGAGCTTCCTTTGTCAACCCAGGGCCCAGGTTGCTTAGGGCTATGGATCAAACTAAGCTAACACTAAGCAGAGGTGGTTGGCAGGGGCATCCCAAGGCTAAAGAGAAGGTGCTGTCCGATCCCATAATTAGCAGCTTTTGCCTTCTAGTACTGCGTCTGGATTCTCAGCTAGGAAAAGCATGCCTCTCCTGCAGCATTTAGCATGAAGGTTATTACCTCTATGAACGCAGGGCATGGCAGAGTTGTCTGCAGCACGTGACTGCCGTGGGATCCCTTTGTTCTCTTCCCAGGGTTCTCCTTGAAGGCCACACAGATATCCTGATGTTCCTCCCTCGGGGTGTAGTACACATGGTGTCCAGGTGGCCGCAGCTCACCAGAGGCTAGCTCAAGGTGTGGCTCTGCAGACTCTGTGTGGTTTGGATTCTGGTTGCTAAGGGCCCTCTTCTTTCCTGTGTACATCTCTGCAGTTGAGATAGACCGATTACGGGACTCAGGGTTGAACACCGTACATCTCTGCAGTTGAGATAGACCGATTACGGGACTCAGGGTTGAACACCAGGGAAGAGCAGAGTCCCTGTTGTGTTGTTTTGTTTTTTATAAGCTGTGCTGGGTCTTTGTTGCAGCATGTTGACTTTCTCTCCTTGCTGCTTGAGGGCTTAGTTGCCTCACAGCAGGTAGGATCTTAGTTCCCTGACCAGGGATCGAACCCACATCCCCTGCATGGGAACTGCTGGGAAGTGGTCCTCATAATCCATTTTTAAAGAAGGAGCAACCCTGAAGAGTTTTCTCCGAGATAATTTTATGGTCACGTTGGGTCAGGTTGATTACCCATGTCTGCCTATGAGTGGAGGTGGAGGACTGGGACAGAGGCAGGCCAGGCGCTGGGCGTGTGTTTTGCTTTTAATCTGGGTTAGTTAATTATACTTGAACTTTAGGAAAGCTTATTCCAAGTTTGTGTGACATTCTTAGCAGGTTATTTTGCGTAAGACTTTGCATCGCTTCTGCTGGTGGGTATTACCTTGGGGGACCCCTTCTGTAACCTGAATGGATTACAGGGACAGGAGATGAGAATGGATCCCTAAATACAGAATGTCCACACTCGGTGGGTCTGAAGGGGAGAGATGAATGTTTACAAGCCTGTATGTGGCAGATGCATGACATATTCTTACTTAGCCTTGGAACCACATCCAAATAGAGCTTTGTAGGCTCATTTTACAGGTGTGGGGAAAATGAGTTTTTAGAGGTCAAAAAGTGACCTGCCCAAGGTCACCAAGCTGGTTAGGGGACACTTTTCCATCCCACCTATCTAAAATATTATCTTTCATCATATTGTTTTCTTTCTCCACTCCTTCTCATCCAATTTTGTAAACCTTTTCCATAAGTATCTGTGTTCTGGCCTTAAGCAGTTTAATGACCAGGGACGTCTATTCACTTGTAGGCATCTAAACCCATCATTATGCCTCTGGATTCAAATTATCAAAATTTGGAACTACCTACCCCATTATACTTTTTAAAAAATACCACTTTTAAAATTAGCAGATACTTATGGTGTTAAGAAAAATAAATAAATTAACAAAGGAAAACCCAAATTAACAGGCACACAGTGAACTGAAAGTTGCTCAGTCGTGTCTGAGTCTTTGTGGCCCCGTGGACCATACAGTCCAAGGAATTCTCCAGGCCAGAAAACTGGAGTGGGTGGCCTTTCCCTTCTCCAGGGGATCTTCCCAACCCAGGGATCGAACCCAGGTCTCCCACACTGCAGGCGGATTCTTTAACAGCTGAGCCTCAAGGGAAGCCCAACAGACACACAGGAAAGTATACAAATTATAAGTGTTCAGATCAGTGGCTTTTTATAAACTGAACCCATCCTGATCAAGAAATAGAAACCCAGTTATGCCTTCATTCTTAGAGGTTCTTTTGTTTGTTTTTGCCAACATGAACCTCTGGTAAGAAGTGTATTATAACTGATCTGTCATAATATTGTCCTATTCAGCTCTACCATAGCAGTATTTGAAGATCTCTAAAATGCTGGTAGTTACACGTCAGCTAATAAATTAGTCACTGATGAGCCCAGGAATTCGGAGGGGGACTTCAGATACCCTCAAGAAAGAGATAACAGTAACTTCTGAGGGGTTTAAGAAGAGAAGAGTATGGAGTTTTATACTTCATAAGTGAAGCTCAGGGAGGTTGAAGAGTTTGCCTACAATCTCGCAGCAGGCAAGCAGGACCAGCAGGCAACGCTTTCTACACAGGTGGGCACACATACACCCCCCCAGATACTTGCTGAGAAGTCCCCGTCGCCATGGATGCTAACTTGGGAGAAAGCCATCGGCTCGAAGGCCTGTGCAAGGCCAGTGAGGGCACCAACCAGCGCCATCACTCATGGGCACTGCCCACTAGGCCTGAGGTTTGGTCCCTCCACCCTAGAGGCCTTTCCTCTCCCATCTGCTCTCAAGTGGGCCACTGGCAAACAGACAGCCCCGCTATCCTACCAGGGCAGGTTGAGAAAGTTGCAGGATAAAAGCAAACCCTGACTGTGGCTGGAATGTGCTGTGAGTGAACATCACATTCAATGTGGCCTTGATTCCCCTCTGACGACAAAGACCAACGTCCTGGGCCAGCCCTTTCACTTACCGGCCACCGTCCCACAGGCAGGTCCTGACCCTCACAGTCTCCCAGGCTGGTTGCGATGTTCAGTCCCATCCTGGCTAGGGGAAACTTGGCAATCGGCAAAGCACTTCTTAATGACAATATTTATCCAGGAATTCCCATGGTCGGGCTTGATGCTAAGAGTTGGGCGCATATTTCATTTACTCCTCTCCATAGCTCGTGGGAAGGGGCCTTCTGTTATCCCCATTTTCTCGATAAAGGACCCGATGCTCAGAGAAGCAAGATACCTGCTCAGAGTCACACAGCCACTTAAACGATGGGGCCCACCTGACACTGAAGAAGCGTGTGGCCAAACTACCCCTCCTGGCGGCTGCGTGTAACCAGGCCGTCATTCGGCAGTTATTTATTGAGCCTACTATGTGTCGGGCATCATTCTCGGTGCTAGGGAGACAGCTGCGAGCCAACAGAAGAACCCCCGCCCCACACACTTCCACTCCCTCCTCTAAAGAGCCGACATGCTTGAGCAAGGGTCCTTTGGGGAAGAATCCTCTGGGAGATTTGTGTTCCAAGCACTTTTACAGAAAAGCCCGCCTCCTTTTTCCTAAATCCCACCCCCACCCCTCTGCTTGCTCTTCCTCTTTGACGCCCCCCAGAGCCCTCCAGGTCTCCCCTTACGGAGAGGGTGGCAGAGAGCCCAGTGCCCCTGAGATCCTGGCACACCTTTTCGGGGCCAGCTGACAACACTCGTGCCAGCCCAGTAAGAGGCTCAGGGGGGCCCCACGGCCACCCCACTCGCACGGCCTGCCACCTCCACATGGCCTTGTGTGTGTTATTTCCGTGTTTCCACACACAAAGAGCCCGGGTGTGTTGCTGGCGCTCAGCTGCTGGAGCAGGGAGGCGGGCAGCGGTGAAAAGCTTTTCTGAAAGACCAGGGCGAGGCAGGAGTCACCCAGGTGATGTGAGCCGT
The DNA here is from genome assembly GCA_006410875.1 of Neotragus pygmaeus. Taxonomy (NCBI): domain Eukaryota; kingdom Metazoa; phylum Chordata; class Mammalia; order Artiodactyla; family Bovidae; genus Neotragus; species Neotragus pygmaeus. Next base: position 7,903 of record SJYV01020019.1, read on the forward strand.
TCCCCTGGGCCCTCAGCCCGGGACCACAGTGAAAGGTTACTGCTAATTGGCGAGCTCCTGATGGGGACGCATCTATTTAGCAACCCCCTCCCCACCTCCCCAGAGACTTCCAGGATGGTCTTGGCACAGCGTGCAATTCGAAAGCGCCCCGCCTGAGTCTGGCACAATCTGTCTGAAATTGTGAACATGGAGGCTCTTGGGTTTTTAATTTGTGTTTTTCCTTGTTGTTTCTTTCTGCCCATTGTTTCTGGTAGATTTCGTGGCAGCAGCCACCCTTGACTCTGGTTGCCCCCTCCCTGTGGCCCTCTGAGCAGGCTCCAGTCCCCCCAGGTCCCCCCAGACCTACCCTCGGGAGGCCTGGCGGGGGTCAGCGAGCAGCAGCGTGCCTGCCCCCGCCCCGCTGCCCGGCCGCAGGGCCCAGCTCTCACCCCGCCGTCATCCCTGACACTAACACAGCTTGTCCACCCTGTCGCAGGGGGCAGATGGCCTGTCGGAGCCGGAGGGCATCTCTNGGCAGCAGCCACCCTTGACTCTGGTTGCCCCCTCCCTGTGGCCCTCTGAGCAGGCTCCAGTCCCCCCAGGTCCCCCCAGACCTACCCTCGGGAGGCCTGGCGGGGGTCAGCGAGCAGCAGCGTGCCTGCCCCCGCCCCGCTGCCCGGCCGCAGGGCCCAGCTCTCACCCCGCCGTCATCCCTGACACTAACACAGCTTGTCCACCCTGTCGCAGGGGGCAGATGGCCTGTCGGAGCCGGAGGGCATCTCTCTGAAGCGGGTCGCTGTGGTGGAAGATTTCTTTGACATCATCTACTCGATGCATGTGGAGAGCTCAGCGGAGCCCGGCAAAGCCCCCAAGCACGCTGGGCAGAAGAAAACCTACCGAGCGGTGAGATTTCTGTCTCTTGGCCTCTGCTGGCAGCCCCAGGCCTTGGCAGGAGGCCATGGGCTCCGCACATGTTGGGCAGGGGGCGGGGCAGGGAGCTGAGGCGTGATGAAACGGCCTTTGGGGATCCAGGGGGGCATGGGGCAAGGGCATGGCAGCCAGAGATGGCTCACAGGGCGAGGGGGCGGGCTCTGTGGTCGGAGCACAAAGGAGAAGCAGGTTGAAGGGGGTGAGAGGGAGGGAAGGAGAGGGACGAGGAGGGCAGGGAGGGGGGCAGGAGGAAAGCTCTTCCTGGCTTCTGCTTCGCTCCATTCCGCGCCCCCCCAGGCTTGGGGCCCGAGGTTGTGGGAGGGGGGGGGCAGATAATAGTAATCGGCAGAGCAAATGCTTCCATGGCCTTCGCTGTGTGCCAGACCTGTCCTAATACTCCCCATGTATGAGTGCGTTCAGTCCCCTACTACGTGAAGTCAGTGCCAGAAGTTCCCCAGGGGACTTCTGAGGACCTGGGCCCCGCCCTCAAGGACAGCACAGCTTGATTGGGGCTGGGGAGGCTGAGAGAAACAGAAATGTCTCCAAGACTAGCTTCAGGGGAACAAGAACACAGGCACCTGGGCATTCAGCCGAGGTCCCTTCAGACACCAGGGTTCAGTGCTGAGGCAAGGGGCCTTCACGGAGANCAGCACAGCTTGATTGGGGCTGGGGAGGCTGAGAGAAACAGAAATGTCTCCAAGACTAGCTTCAGGGGAACAAGAACACAGGCACCTGGGCATTCAGCCGAGGTCCCTTCAGACACCAGGGTTCAGTGCTGAGGCAAGGGGCCTTCACGGAGAGGGTGGCGGGTCAGCTAGCAGTCTAAGCTTTGGGTAGGCAGAAGGGAGCAGAGGCGGCCACCTAGGACAGGAAACGTCACACGGAAGACTGTCGGGGGGACAGTGGCCACACCCTGCCTGGGTTCTGGTCGCGTCCCCGCGTTGGCCCCCATTGCCACGGCTTATGCCCGGCTCTGAACCACTTGTCCGGCACCCACCACTAAGCCAGGAAGCCACGCACTTCATGTTCACTCAAGCCTCATAGCAGTCCTGTGATGGAGGCACCGTGGCCTATTTCACAGTTAAGGAAACTGTGGCCCAGGGAGTTAAACTACCACTCTAAGGTCACGCAGCGCTGAGGCAGCAGTCAGCCAGTGTCTCACTCCCCGCTCTGTGCTGACTTTCTCTCTGGCTTCCTAGAGACCTGCCCCTCTGTGATGGGCCTTCCTTACCCAAAGTAGATGCCACCCCTTCCAAGTTCTTTTCTAAATAGCCTTGGAGTATGGCAGAGGTGGCCTGTGTAAGTCTATAATTTCCCCATATGACCTGATTAAAAAAAAAAATCCAACCATCTGGTTTGTCCTTGATCTCAGAAGATGACCTTTGTTAAATGTGTCTTAAGGATGGACCCACCTGCCAAAGACCTCAGAGAGAGGAGGGGTGGGGCTGAGGGAAGCAGGAGATGANAAAAAAAAAAATCCAACCATCTGGTTTGTCCTTGATCTCAGAAGATGACCTTTGTTAAATGTGTCTTAAGGATGGACCCACCTGCCAAAGACCTCAGAGAGAGGAGGGGTGGGGCTGAGGGAAGCAGGAGATGACTGTACCACCTGCCCCGCCCTGCAGCTCAGCACTTGTGTGTTGGGGAATCACTTGTGGGAAGGGAGTTCTGAGGGTATTTCCACTGGAGGATCATAAATGGAGGGAAGGACTCCTGAGCTGGGGCCCGTGTGGGCCCTTGGTGCTGACGATACCCCTTGCACTTTCTCAGCATTGAACTTGCCATGCTGGGAGCCAGCTCATGCCAGGCTGTGTGCTCAGCACGTCCCCTGCGCCGGCTCTCAGAGCCATCATGCGGATGAAGGGTATAAGGATGAAGCAGGCGGTACCATTACAGACAAGGAAAGCAAGGCTCAGAGAGATGATTAAGCCTGCCTTGAGGTCACCTAGCTGATGTTCAGAGTCAGGCATCTGGCTCAGAGCCTGTGCCCTGACCACTAGATGTGCTGCCTCGCTCCAAACGTCTTGTAGCCAGTTTGCAAGCCCACTGACTTGCTTGTCAAAGTAGATAGGCTTAAGCCGACTGGACTGTGTGATTTCCTTGGTCCCATGGGTACCCAGCCCCAAACCTTACCCTCAGGCACTTCCTGGGTGTTCATTAAGGCTGGGGTCAGCGACCTCCGTGCTGCAGAGAGGGCAAGGCTGGCTTCGCCCACCAGGCTCTGTGTCTCTAGGCCAAGCGGATGTCCAGCCCTTGGCTCTGCACTTCCTGGCTTCTTGTCCATATGCCTGCCGCGTGCCCCACTTCCCGCTGCCCAGCCTGGAGCTGGCACATGACTGGCAACGAGCCAGCTGGGCTGTGCTCAGAGCTGGAATTTCAGCAGCAGGGCCAAGGCAGAGGGAGCAGGCCAGGCCCTCCTGCTGTGGGTGTGCAACCAAGGGGACCACCGCACCCCCTTCCTCCCCCGTGCACCTCCGCTCCCTTCTCCCACTTCCCCATCTGTCACCCTTTTCCTTTTTTTAAGGGGGGGGCAGGGTGATGGGGATGCTTTTGTCCTCCTCTTTTCACCTGCTCCCATTTGCCTCAACCCAAGCCTAGCTCTTCAGCCCCATCCATGCCCACTATGAGATTCAGTGCTGATGGCTGCAGAGGGGTACAGCCTGGCACCTCAGTGTTTGAATCAGGCCTTTTGGAGGGGTTTTTGGACCTGTCTGTGTGTGCTTTGCCAAACCTGAATTCTGGGACTGCTTCCCTGTCTCTGGGGGCACCTGGGACTTTATGGAGTCTTATAGGCCTGGGGTGCCCAAGGGAGCAGGGGACTTGCAGGGGAGATGGGCCGTTTTGTTCAAAGCATTAAAGAAGGCACACTCCTCAATAGGAAAAGAACTTTTTAACACCTACCACTGTCCAGCAGTGATCGGGGAGGGCAGGTAAGGAGCTTTCTGAAACTGTAGGTCTATGAGCCAGGGCTGATGATCATTGACTACGGACACTACAGGGAGTCCCCATCTTGGGCAGGAAGCCCTGCCTCAACTTTACCTCTGATGCCACATGGCCTAAGGTCCAGAGGATCCCAGGGAGTCTTGCCAAGGCAGACCTGTGTGTTCTACAAAGTTCTCTGAGCCCACATAGAGGACTGGTCCTTTTTCAAGGAGTATTTCTGATGTCTGTGCTTAGTCGCTCAGCCGTGTCTGACTCTTTGAGACCCCATGGATTGTAGC
>SJYV01020021.1:0-12870 GCA_006410875.1 Neotragus pygmaeus
TCATTGCCACCACCGCCACCACCACGCCTGCCATCGTCCCGCCTGAAGGCTCCATCAGTTCCTACCCCGAAGAAGAATTCGATCTGGCTGGGAAGAAACGTTTTGTTGGTAAGTAGAAGTTCCTTAATCAGAGAAACATGAGTTTTTAGTTCTCATCCTTTGAAGAAGAGCAGAACGAATCTCTTGGCTTGGCCGTGGCAGCTCGTTTGGAGCAGAGGTTTTTCCCAGAGTGAAATTTCCACTTGGGCGAGTCAGTGCATCAGTCCTCTTTAGATGCTTTCTAAACATGAACTTGCTCTCTGCAGAAGTCAAGGGAGCAGGCACGCAGGAGAACATTTGGTATCCAATGGAAAGTTTAGAGAGGCTGTCTTGTGCAGATGAGGAGTAAGAACTACTTAATAATCATCAAGTCCAGGGACTATAAGTATTTTTGTTACAGCCAACTTTTCTGAGATGAGAGTTTTATTCGGCCTTGCCTGCACATTGGTGTTTTGTTTGTTTGTTTGACTTACTTATTTAGACTGCTCTGGGTCTTAGTTGTGGCATGTGGGATCTAGTACCCCAACCAGGTATCAAACCCAGGTCCCCTGCTCTGGGAGTGCGGCATCTTAGCCACTGGACCGCCAGGGAAGCCCCTGCATGTCGTTTGTTATCTCCTCCCTAAAAGATGAGCAGTTTGATGAATTGAGCTACTAGTACACCTTACAGTTTCAAANGCATCTTAGCCACTGGACCGCCAGGGAAGCCCCTGCATGTCGTTTGTTATCTCCTCCCTAAAAGATGAGCAGTTTGATGAATTGAGCTACTAGTACACCTTACAGTTTCAAAGAGCTGAAGCTGTTTTCCTTGAGGTTATTTCCTATAGTTTTCATTAGCCTCAAGGACTTGCAATCTAGAAATTGACCGTATTCCTCTTTCTCAGTTATTAAAAAAGTTTCAGGAAGAAATTCTATGTCATTAAACTGTGTTTCATTCCCTTTGGGAGCCTTCTTTTCCCATGCCCTTAATGAACTTTGCTAATAAGACAGATTAACATATCACTAAGTGGAAAAAAATAATTTGTTACTGAGTGGAGACAGGCAACAGCTTAAACTAATATCACACTTTTCTGTTTCCAAAACAAATGTTCTGCCATCAGCGAAGAACAGCTCTTGTCAGCCAAGATGTAGTATTGAGTGTCTGAACTACTCGTACTTGAAGAACAAGAATCTTAATTGGAAGGAGGATTCCTGAGGCCAGTGGTAATGCTGGCCCTTGGCATGCTGCAGCCTGGCTGAATTCACTGAATGTTCTGACTTTTCTCTCTGTGGTTCCATGACAGAAATTGAAATGCTTTCAGCGCTATTATTAGCTGTTCCGAAGACCTCTTCAAAGGCTGAAAGGCTTACTATTGTCTGGCTGTTTTCATATGCCTATAACTTTATAAAGCACAGTAGACAGCTCCCCCAAACTTCCTGATCAGACCCATACACAAGCTCAAAATGCCTAATTCTGTATGGATTATTGGAAAACAGAGGAGCTTAAAAATTGCTTTCAGTTCTAACAGCCACTGGGAATGAGAAGCTGTATGAGGAGATGCAATGGGATGTTTAGAAAGTTCTAGGAACTGTTACTTGGGAGCACTTGGGGGTCTTGAATGTATAAAGTCCAAATCCAATTCCTTGGCTTCTCTAAGTTCTAGCGCATATGAAATAAGAAGTCTTGTGGGCTCCTTCTCAGCACTGGTAGGTTCAACTGGAGTGTGGGTTATCAGTTCTTATCCTGCCTTAATCCTGGGGCCCTTGTATCTGCTGAGATCACACGTGTAGGAAAAGCTTGAAGCTATCCATAAATGCGAGTCATTATTTTCGTCCTGAGTGGTAATGTTGTAGAAGGCTGTTCAGGCCTAGCCTGTGCAGACATGGGTGCAAGGGGTCATGTGAGTCCCTGATGTCCCCAGGGGAGGCCAGCCTGCACTGAGGCTAAGGTTGTACATCTTGGCTGGTGTATGGTTTTGTTTTGTTTTTTTCCTGGTCCCAAGACAGTCTAGGAAATGAAATGTGTTGAGAGAACTCCAAGTTGGATTCAATTGCACCTTTCCAAGTTTAAGGGCACAGGAATGGAAGAATGCCGCAGACTTCTGTTAGACACTAAATTGTAGTTTGGAGAGGTTTCAAAACCACTATGAGGGCATCGATGTTGATGGGGCAATGGGATCTTTTGAAACCACCAGATTGAAAGATATAATAAATATGTGGATCCATTCAGGAGAGCTAGGGATGTGCACTTGTGTTTGGCCTCAGGGCTGATGACCTGGATGTTTAGCAGAAAGAGACTGAATGTTGGGTCTACTCCATGGAGCAGACACCATGTTTCTTCCCTCAGAGAAAGCCTTCAGCAACTCGACTGGGTGTCTTTGTTCTTTTCCAGCTCCTTACGTGACGTACCTAAATAAAGACCCGTCCGCCCCATGCTCTCTGACTGATGCCCTAGATCATTTCCAAGTGGAGAGCCTGGATGAAATCATTCCAAATGACCTGAAGAAGAGCGGCACACCTCCTCAGCACATCCCCCGCAACATCACTGTGGTCGCAGTGGAAGGCTGCCACTCTTTCGTCATTGTGGACTGGGACAAAGCTGCCCCGGGGGATATGATAACAGGTGAGTCCAAGGCAGGTGCTCAGAATTCCTATCAATCTGCAGGTGGGAAATACAGACAATAAGGGATGAATGGATGATGGATGAGTGGATGGATGGAAGATGGATGGATGGATGGATGGGTAGATGGATGAAAAATGGATGGATGGATAAATGAATAGATTGGATAAATGAATGATGGATGGATACAAGGATGGATCAATGGATGGATGGGTAGATGGATGAAAAATGGATGGATAGATGGATAAATGAATGAATTAAGTAAGTGAATGACAGATGGATGGAACGATGGATGGATGGATGGACTGGAGAAATGGATGATGGCTGGATGCAAGGATGGATGGATGGATGGATAAATAAATGAATGGATTGGAGAAATGAATGATGGAAGGGTGCCAGGGTGGGTGGATCAGTCAGATAGCTAGATGGAGAGATGCATGGATGAATTGGATGGATGAATGCGGATATTTTCTTTTAAAAGGATGAAACAGAGGCAGTGAGGGAAGCCTTGTAGGGCAGTATGAGGAGCACTGGATGGAAGTCAGAAATCCTGAATCTTAGTCCCAGATGGATTTGTATGACCTGGAGCTACTACTTCATTTTCCCTGGACCTTGGTCTCGTCCTATACAACATATCATTAGGTCTCTTACCCTGTAATACTGCAAGTAGCCAGGGAATCCACGGAGCCTCTTGTCAGATGAGCTCCTGCAGCATGGGTGATGAGAGTGCTCCTACTGTGTGCTTCCCGGGGTCATGATCAACCCTGGGGTCATGACTCAGGCTCTTTCTGGGTCTGCTCGGTGCTTCCACATCAGTCTTGGCGCTCCTGAATTCCTTAGGTGGGAACTGGATGTGATGGAGAAAATGCCCAGGGATCTTGAGCCTCCAAGATCTTGGTCTGTGAGATGTTCATTTGACTCTACCAAAGACATGTTTGAGGATGAATTTGTTGAGATGAGTTCTTACAGAAAAGAGTTAATGTTTTCTTTGGATAGACACTCTTCTTTTGCAAATGATTCCTTTTGGGTCAGTGAGTTATATAAGAGGAAGGAATGTGTGTGTGTGTGTCTCTCAGGGCTGGGGATGGTGGGATAAGTCGGAGTTTGACATATTATGTCACTACCATGCTAGTGTTGATCACCGAATTAGAAATTTTTAATGTTCTTGCTTTAGGTCCCCAGTATGATCTCTTAAAATGAGAAAAAAAAAAAACCCAAGCACAAACAGAGAACTAATTTTTTTTTTTTTTTAATGAAGTTTGCACTGCAGCCCAAAAGTCAGGATAAAGGACACAGGACAGAATGCCTGGGTATTGTGCCAGGCAAGGTGGAAGGGCCGTGGAGAGCCAGGGTGCAGATCAAGGGGTCTGAGTCTTGGTGTAGCTGTACTTGCTGGTCCCCCAGTCTACCAGTTGCTCGGGCCGCTGGGGCCAGCTTCTATGAAGTCCAGCATGTTCCTAAAAGCAAGCAAATAAATGAATGGAAGGAGGAGAGCTTGTAGTCAAAACAGCCATAAAATCCTTTTATGAACTGAATATGATTTTATGAGTGGCAATTTTGAAAAGCAAGCAAGCAAACGGAAAAAATAATCATGGAAAACTTTATCTTAAGCTACTTAGCTTTTGATCTCTTGCATAACAGATGTTACTTAACATAAATATACCCCTGTGCCCTGAGCCACGGGGCTTCTGAGAAACAGAAGGATGGATACAGGATGAAAGGACCAGCCACCTTAGACGTGCCCCCTGGGCTGGAGCGTGAGGAGCCTTCGGAGAACTCCGGTAAATGTCTCTGGACTTAACTCCGACGCAGTTCCTGTATCATCCCATAGAGGGCGTGCTTCCGAAACACATGCTCCTGTTAGCTTTGCATCAAAAGCCTTACGAAGCTCCCCAGAGACTGGGGTCATCTCATCGCCGCATACCCCCACCATCTAACCCCAAACCAAGCCCCAGGGCCCTAATCATGAGCACTTATGCCACGAGCATAAATAATACGGCTGAGGTGTTATTGGGATTAAGGTCCAAATAGAAAGTTATGCCAACTCCTGCCAAGCTGCTTATCGTGGAATATTTCCGTGTACAACAGCCCTGTGATATGCAGAAGAAGCATGTTAGACCCTAGAAGCTAAAAGAGAAAAGTGTGGGAGTGCTTCATCAGTTAATGAATCAAGCACCAGCTCTTTTAGCTGCAGGACAGCGAGGTGAAGTGGCTACCCAGATGCCTCCTAGACCCAAAGGGAAGATCACACTTCCGGGTCCACTGCAGGGTGTTTGTGTCCTGGTAGCTGTGTGAGATGTAGAGTGCTTTGCCGATTTCCACCGGTGGTTCTTTTCTTTCACACGTGGTTGAGTCAGTGTGTAACCAGATGGTGGCCAAATGACACGAAACTCCTGCAAAGTAAATAGGTCCACGACCCGCTGCCCACCCTAATCAGTCCTGATGAATGAAGCTGTCTCTTCATCAGCAGTGACTCCGTGGGAAATCCCCTTCGTGGTAGTCTCTGTATCTTTTCAGGACTGGTTTTGATAAGAACAGAGAACGCAGGAGTTACATGTGCTCAGCACTCACGTTATAAAAATCCAGACACAAGGATGAGCAGGGAAACCTGAGTAGTATATGGAATGAAGTGCAGTGTTCTAATGGATATGAGGTCAAAGAGGATGAGCCGGGCTGACCCATCTAAGCCAGGGCTCCTCGGGCATGTCTGCCCCTCGCTGGACCCTTGTTGGGTATAGCGTCACCATCAGCTCATGTGGCTTGATGTCACCATCTTCAGAGGAGGAGGGTACCCCATGGAGAGAGCAGTGACACTTCCCAGGTCCCATGAAATAGTTGTTGAAAGAAGAGAAGAAGGAATTTCTCTGAAAAGGCTTCAGAGCCCAGGGCCCCTGTTTTTGCTCCCTGCCTGCTGGGGAGGAGCTATGTAATTCTAATCCACTCTTCCCATCGCCAGAACAGCCCTTGAAGAGGCAATCGGTGAGAACAGGTTGCTGAATAAAGCTGTTTGCCTCTTCGATGCCTTTTCTTCATCTTCTCCTCCTTGACCTGTGATCTGATTCTCCCAGCCCAAGTTTTCCTCACAGGCTCATCCTCTTTGACCCGACTTTAAAGATCAGAATTGCTTAAGGCATGGTCCTAAGTCACTTTCCTTCAGTTCAGTTCAGTTCAGTCGCTCAGTCGTGTCCGACTCTTTTGTGACCCCATGGACTGCAGCATGCCAGCCTTCCTGTCCATCACCAACTCCTGGAGCTTACTCAAACTCGTGTCCATGACGTTGGTGATGCCATCCAACCATCTCATCCTCTGTCGTCCCCTTCTCCCGCCTTCAATCTTTCCTAGCATCAGGATCTTTTCCAATGAGTCAGTTCTTTGCGTCAGGTGGCCAAAGTGTTGGAGCTTCAACTTCAGCATCAGTCCTTCAGTCCAGTCCAGCTAGACAGTAGCCTCCTGCCCACCACAACTAGAGAAAGCCTGAGTGCAGTAATGAAGACCCAGCACAGCCAAAAAGAAATAAATAAATTTAAATGCTTATAAATAATATATATACACATTTAAAAAAGACCTGTGCATGGGTAAAATCCTGGAGCGAGAAAACACAGAGTAAGAAGAAAAGCTTCAGCTTCAGCTGAAGGATTTTACCCATGCACAGAGGTCTTTTAAAAATGTATGTGTATATTTACAAGCATTTAAAAATTTTTGTTAATTTTTGGCTGCGCTGGGTCTTCATCGCTGCACTCAGGCTTTCTCTAGCTGTGGTGAGCAAGAGGCTCCTGTCGAGTTGCTGTGCGTGGGCTTCCCATTGCCGCGGCTCATTGCAGAGCAGAGGCTGTGGGACACACGGACTTCAGCGGCTGCGGTCCGAGGGCTCTAGAGTACAGGCTCAGTAGTTGCAGTGCGTGGGCTTCGTTGCCCCTCCGAACATGGGGTCTTCCTGGAGCAGACATTGAATCTGTGTCCCCTGCAATCGCAGACAGGGCCCTAACCACTGGATCACGAGACGTGTGGTCTCAGTGCCTCTTGGGGATGAGTCACTGGTTTGTAGGCCAGGACCCAGCCTGCTCTCCTCTGAGCTTCAAACTGAAAAATCATGTCCACTTGACATTATCACCCGTCATGTCTCCAAAGCTTCTCAGACGCAGCATATCCAGACTCAGACTCAGGATGCAGACACACAGCTGCTCATCTGGGTTTTCTGTCTCACTCTCCGTCCATTCTCGCAAGCCTGAAGCTTTGCAGTCATCTTCCCAGCTCCTTCTCTATTTCCCCTCTGTGTTCAGTTCCTCACTCAGTCCCGTCACCTTTACCTTTCTGATTTTTCCTGCACGCGTCCATTGTTCCCCACTAACCACCCCAGAACCTGAGCTGCTGTGACCACTCCCCTGGATATTGTCACAGCTGTCCTGCAAGACCACCCCCTCCATGTACCGCGCCTGTCTGGTCCTCCACTCAGCACAGTCTTGTTGTGTCACCCCGTGAATGTCTTCCTGGCTTTGTGACCAAAGAGCCTTGCATTTTGTTTTCTTTTTTCGTCCGATGCTCCTTTAGCTTTGACGTCGCGCTTGCCCTCACCCTGCCACTCTGAGGTCCTCCTGCCTCCTGCTTCCTCCCTCGCCTGCGTCTTTGCCCAGGTATTCCCTCTACCTGGAGTTCTCCCCACTTCACAGCATGTGTCGACTGCTTCCTATCCTTTAATTATCAGCCCGATTTCATGGTCCTGGGAAAGCTCTCTGTGTCCAGCACTCCCCACCCGCCAACGCACCCAGCACTTAGTTCTCTTCAGGCTGCATAAACAAGCCGTGTAATCCTACTTGTCTGTCTGCCTTGCGGCTCCTGGAGTTTTCAGTAAAATGAATGATCATTTAATCTCTAGCACTTAGTATACAGTAACCCTGACTTGCAGGAGGCACACAGTAAATATTGGTTGGATGAATATATAGTAAGCACACAATAAATATTTGTTCAATTAACAAATATGAACTTGGACCAGATATTTGACCTCCAAGACTCAGTTTCCTCCTGTGTCAGAATGGAGACAGACAGAGAAGCCTAAGGTCAGGAGAATTCATCAAAGTAAAACCTGATTCAAAGTATTTGGCATAACGTTCGGCGCAGAGGAAGTACTCGACAAATATTTCCTTCCCACGTAAGAGAGCAGCATGAAGGATGTGTGAGGCTGCGAGAGGAAGGTCACTCGGCTCCCTGGGGTGGCCTGGCAAGCTGGGCAGGTATCAGGGCAGAGTCCACCCGCTGAGCACCCTTAACAGCGGATGAGGCAGAGAGGCCTGGCGGTTGTCACTGGACATCACGGTCGAGGGCAGGCAGAGACATTCAACAACTAGAAACCACGGGAGAGTCTATACCAGGAGGTGGAGAGACCTATCGATCTTTCAGCCACAAGACACGGCACCCACCATCATAGATGCTTCATTTCACGTGAAGGATAATTGTGTATACCTCTACCAGGAACTCCTTAGATACTTGTGTGGAGGTCACTGCTCTTTCCTTGTGCTACGTGTTCATGGTTAGATGTGATTAGTTCCGAGGAGATGAGGGAGCCCGGGACCGTGGGAGATCAGGAGAAGGCAGAAAAGTAGGGAGCCAGCTAGTCGGCGGGAAGTGTCTCTGCCGTTACCTGTATCACCAGTGGGCACCAGTGTTCTACCCCGTCCCGACCTGGCACACTGCTTGCTCGCCTTCTAGACTTCTCCCACAGAGCTGCCCCCACCCCACGGCTCCTCCCACCCTCCCCTGAGTTCCGCCTCTTGGGTGATGTGCTTCCTTGACGCTCACTGGGTTCCGCCTCCTTCCCTCCTGTAGGTTACTTGGTTTACAGTGCATCCTATGAAGACTTCATCAGGAACAAGTGGTCCACCCAGGCTTCATCAGTAACTCACCTGCCCATTGAGAACCTGAAGCCCAACACGAGGTATGACACGTCCATCGTTTATAAACAGAAAATGAGACCTGTGTGCGTGGTCACGGATATCCTTGGGTTGAAAAGGAAAGGCCCAACTGAAAGTGTTCTTATGGTTTCTTTTGAATTCTCTAGTTGTTTCTCATAGACTGTAGGTGAGTGCTTACCATGTGTCATGTACTTTTCTTTGGAGAAAGGACTGTGTGCTTTGTGATTGTTAGGTTGTTGTGTTTATATTTTGCTCCCTATTTTCCAGAGACTGAAACTATCTACCATTGGGAAAGGAAAGATTGTTCTGTGTGTCGAACGGGAATCCATCTGTTTGCAGTCACCAACATGGTGACTTTATGCAGCACGAGCTTCATATATGACATTAGTGGAGCAGCAATTGAGAAGCATTTTTTATTGAAGTATAGTTGATTTACAATGTTGGTTCATTTCTGCTGTACCCAAAAGTGTTTCAGTTATGTGTGTGTGTGTGTGTGTGTGTGTATACACACACATATATACATACATACACACATTCCTTTTTATATTCTTTCCGATTGTGGTTTATCACCGGATATTTAAGAGTTCTTTTGCCCTCCATCAGGACTTTGTTGTTTATTCACTCTGTATAATAATTTGTGCCTGCTAACTCCAGCCTCCCGCCCCGTGCCGCCCCTACCCTTGCTAACCACAGGTCTGTCTCTGTGTCTGCAAGTCTGTTTTTATTTCATCAGTCAGTCAGTCAGTTCAGTCGCTCAGTCGTGTCTGATTCTTTGAGACCCCATGAATCGCAGCACGCCAGGCCTCCCTGTCCATCACCAACTCCCGGCGTTCACTCAGACTCGCATCCATTGAGTCGGTGATGCCATCCAGCCGTCTCATCCTCCATTGCCCCCTTCCCCTCCTGCCCCGAGTCCCTCCCAGCATCAGGGTCTTTTCCAATGAGTCAACTCTTCGCATGAGGAGTTTTATTTCGTAGACAGGTTTATTTGCGTCATATTTTAATTTCCGCATATAAGTGGTATCAGATGGTGTTTATCTTCCTCTTTCTGACTTACTTCACTTCGTGTGATAATTTTTAGTGCCATCATGTTGCTCCAGATGGCATTGTTTCATTCTTTTTATGGCCGGGTACTATTCCCAGTGTTCCGTCATATATGTGCACCGTATCTTCTTTACCTGTTCCTCTGTTGACGGATGTTTAGGCTGTTTCCATGTCTTTGCTGTGTCAATAAGGCTCCTATGAACCTAAAGCTACATTATAGGCCCAGACGTGGGACTGCTAGATCTCATTGTAATTCTATTTTTAGTTTTGGAGAAACCTCCGTGTTGTTTTCCATAGTGGCTGCACCAGCTTATCTATTTCTACCAGCAGTGTAGGAGGGTTCCCTTTTCTCCACCCCCTTTCCAGCATTTGTTATTTGTAGACTTTTTGGTGATGGCCATTCTGGCTGATATGAGGGACACCTTGTTGTAGTTTTTGTTTTCGGTTCTCTAATAGCTAGTGATGGGACCAGACGCCAGAATCTTTGTTTTCTGAATGTTGAAGGAAATGGCAACCCACTCCAGTGTTCTTGCCTGGAGAATCCCAGGGATGACAGAGCCCAATGGGCTGCCGTCTGTGGGGTCGCACAGAGTCGGACACGACTGAAGTGACTTAGCAGCAGCAGAGCTTTAAGCCAACTTTTTCACTCTCCTCTTTCATTTTCATCAAGAGGCTTTTTAGTTCCTCTTCGCTTTCTGCCATAAGGGTGGTGTCATCTGCATATCTGAGGTGATTGATATTTCTCCTGGCAATCTTGATTCCAGCTTGTGCTTCTTCCATCCCAGTGTTTCTCATGATGTACTCTGCGTAGAAGTTAAATAAGTAGGTGACAATATACAGCCTTGATGGACTCCTTTTCCTATATGGAACCAGTCTGTTGTTCCATGTCCAGTTCTAACTGTTGCTTCCTGACCTTCATATAGGTTTCTCAAGAGGCAAGTCAGGTGGTCTGGTATTCCCATCTCTTTCAGATTAGACTCCAGGAGTTGGTGATGGACAGGGAGGCCTGGTGTGCTGCGATTCATGGGGTTGCAAAGGGTTGGACATGACTGAGGACTGAACTGAACTGAACTGAATAGCTAGTGCTGATGACCATCTTTTCGTGTACCTGTTGGCCTTGTGTATTTCTTCAGTGGATAAATGTCTAATTAAGTTCTTTGCCCATTTTTCAATTGGGTTGTTTGTTTTGTTGTTGTTGTTGAGATGTATGAACTGGCTAAACATTTTAAGAGCTGGTACTCAACCTCTATGATGTAGAAGTTCGGATCATTCAAGAAAGATATATTTTACATGTTAATATCAGTTATAAGATGCATGGCTTCCTACACGGAGAAGTGGGTCGCTAGCCAGAGGGCTGTCTGGGAGTAAGTTTTTAGCCCTCAGTGTGAAATGTGCAGAACTTGTCTCAAGGGTACAAACAATGTGTGTGTGTGCGTTTCCTGTTTTATATTCTCTGGTCTTGCTGGTAACAACCATCAGGAAAGCTTCCATCCTTGGTGGGTGAACGTGGGCACAACACCAAGGGCACGATGGTCGCGCTGTGGCGTGTTTGTAAACTGGCTGTCTGGGGAAAAAAAAGTAACAACTGCTTTATGGTATTTGCCAATTTCAAGCTAGTCTGGGCCTGCAGAATTGCTGATATTTCATGATCGGCTCTCTGAGGCCTAAAGTATGTCTCCAGCACACCATGTCACGTCCAGCCACCGTATTTCCACAGCAAAGTGTTCTGAATGATGTGACTTGGGCCCGAGATCTCCTGTTTTTTTTTTGTTTGTTTGTTTTAATACAGTCAGAGGAACACAGAGGAGGTTGGAACAAAATGCTCCCCTTAAACAGAACTGTTGAAAGGGACAGAAATTGGACAATAGCCTTGGGCACCGAGAGGCTTCTGAACTAGCAGAGAACTCTGCTCATGGCCTGTTAATGCCCTGGGCTCACTTGAACTGAGCTTTCATAAACTGTTACAAATTTCAGGATTCAGCAAATAAAAATATCAGGAAATTGAGAAAGCCCTTTTCTTAGCTCTTCCCTGGTAGTAATGAAAAGTTGATTCATTAAACCAAGAACAAAACTAAAGAAAATAAAGCCAACATCCCTCTTTTTTAATTGTGTTCAGAGCGCATGTTTTTACAGCACAGCCTCGGGAGCAGCTGAAGGAGGCCTTAGAGATGTTTGGCCTCCTGGCTGCTTGTAAATCCTGGACTCCTGCTGCCTCTGCCCCCACAGCCTAGTTTTCTTGTGACAACTTTTGGTACCAAACTGATGTTGAGTTTTGAATACTGTCAGGGGACGGTTATGTGGGATGGTTTACTCATTCTTCCTATAGGTATGAATGAGTGTCCACGGCTCACTCAGTGAGAGCTTACTGAGTGCTCAGGGCCAGGCCCCGGGCTCCAAAGAGGGAAGAGCGGAGGGTTGGGGAGGGGCCTGCGGTACACCACGGCCCCTCATGGTGCTCATCTGACAGAGACCGGTGGTTTATAAACACGTAGGTGTGGACTTTCTCTGGCCAGCATCCCGAGAGAGAAGCGCCCTGTTCTGTACATGTGTAATGGGGGACTTTTTCCCTGAGCTTGAGGGTAAGGGGCGGTCAGCTGAGGCAGGCGCACAGCATTTGACCTGGAGGAGGTCAGTGAGCTGTCAAGTGGCTTGAGGCAGGAAGGGCGTTGGGAAGCTGGTGTGTTTGAGGAAGAGCAGGAGGCCGATGCGATCGGGGGGACGGAGGAGAGAGGGGGCTGGCGGCTGGACCGGCTGCTCGCAGGAGGGCCCCAGTGTTCTGCGAGGTTTGTGTCCTGTGTCCACCCACGCTGGGGGCCCTGGGAGACGGACTGGGAGCAGCAGCGGCCACTGGGGTGTCTCCCCAAGTGTGACCTTCGCGTCTGTCGTTCTTTGGAGGGAGAGTGCTCACTGGCTTCCTCCTACGAGGATTTCCTTCACACCCCTCCATGCCTGCATGTGTGCTAGGTCGCTTCAGTCATGTCCAACTCTTTGTGACCCCAGGGACTGTAGCCCTCCAGGCAATTCTGTCCATGGGATTCTCCAGGCAAGATTACTGGAGTGGGTTGCCATGCCCTCCTCCAGGGGATGTTCCCCAGCCCAAGGATCAAACCCCCGTCTCTTGTGTCTCCTGCGTTGGCAGGTAGCTTCTTTACCCCTAGCGCCACCTGGGAAGCCTGAAGTATACAGATCTGCAATGGCCCCCCACTCCAGCACTCTTGCCTGGAAAATCCCATGGACGGAGGAGCCTGGTGGGCTGCAGTCCGTGGGGTCGCTAAGAGTCGCA
>SJYV01020025.1:0-14692 GCA_006410875.1 Neotragus pygmaeus
TCAGCTTTCTTCACAGTTCAACTCTCACATCCATACATGACCACTGGAAAAACCATAGCCTTGACTAAATGGACCCTTGTTGGCAAAGTAATGTCTCTGCTTTTCAATATGCTCTCTAGGTTGGTCATAACTGTTCTTCCAAGGAGTAAGCGTCTTTCAATTTCATGGCTGCAATCACCATCTGCAGTGATTTAGATGAGGTAATAAGGTTGGGACCCTCATTATGGGATTAGTGCTCTTACAAGAAGAGACATCAGAGAACTTCCTCTTCTCTGACCCCCAACCCCAACCCTCCATGTGAGGACAAAGTGAGAAGGTGGCTATCTGCAAGGCAGGAAGAAAGCTTATATCAGAAATCGAAACCTTGATGCTTACACCTTGATCTTGGACTTCTGGTCTCCATAACTCCGAGAAAATAACTTCCTATTTAAGCCACCCAGTCTGTGGTCTGTTGTTATGGTAGCTCAAGCTTACTGAGACACCTCCAACACATCGCTTATTACCATTTTTCCTAAGAAGCCCAAGTCACCCATTCAATTCCAAGATAATAACATTTTCAGAAGCCTCTGGGAATAAAGGGGAGCCACTGGCTCTGGAGGAAATTCATACTACTCTACCTCTCTAGTAACACAATAACCTAAAAACTGGGAAATGAAACTTATTAATACCTTAAAAGAATTTTAAGAGAGAGAAAGGAGTTTTGGGAGAAAGGAGTTTTGGTTGTGGCCAAATTACTTTTTGTTGTTGGATTTCAGTGGAAAACATGACTTTCTGAAAATATCTCAAAACTTGAATCACATTTTAGATTTTTAAAAATAGTGGGAAAACTGTAATACCAAGAAAACTAGAAATGTTTTAATACTTAGAAATATTACCAAAAAATTAAATTACTGAAAACTGGGATTGTAGTCACCTACCAATATTTATCCATAGGTTATGTTTATAGAATATAAAGTGCTTCTTAGAGCATTTTATCAGGTGTGAATGTTGACATCATCTTCTAAAGAAAAAAGTGAACCTGTAGGCTGTGATTTTAAAAATCAATAAGGCAGAAGAGATAGGTTTATGTTGAGTATATTATTGAGTCTTGTTGATAGTAGTGGCAGGGTGAATCCCTTGTATGTCCTTTCCATTTGTTTTATGGGACAGGAGTAGGAATTATGCACTTAATTCATAAGACATCAGTTTTGCATTGTTATAAATATCTACCTATTAAAATGGTCTTGAAACTTCTTGTCTGAAAACAAAACATAAAGACATTTTAAGTCCATTTACAGATTAGAAAAATACTGTGATTATTTGAGTGACTTTCTTGTTCTGCTCTCATTAATTTCTCAGTGTTCTAGTCTTAAAAGAAGTAACTAAGTAATTAAAATTTTTAGTAGATGGAATATCATCACAACATTTTATAACTGGGGAGTTATCAATCACAAACTTTTTCTACAAACTTTTTCTTTCCTTAACTATATAAATATTATAGAAATTGGGATTTGGATTACAAATCTTCTACACTTTTTCCTGAATGGAACAAACCCAGTTTTTCTAAATAATCACTGTTGTTATAGCTTAGTCATTTATTTAACCCAGACCTTTCTTTCTTTATCTGTGTAATGTAGGATTAAAAAAGAGAAACGAAGAGATACTTCCTCTTCCCACTGATTGGGCACCCCCATCCTACTATGAAAGAATACTTCCTTTTGTCTGAGTGTTTACAAGATGTGTATATTTGTGATATAAAAAATCTGAGATAGTTATTTGGAAATTACCTTTTCTTAAGTTTCCTGTTTGATCATTTTTATGTAGCTATCCAAAGACCATGCACACCCAAACACACAANGAAAGAATACTTCCTTTTGTCTGAGTGTTTGCAAGATGTGTATATTTGTGATATAAAAAATCTGAGATAGTTATTTGGAAATTACCTTTTCTTAAGTTTCCTGTTTGATCATTTTTATGTAGCTATCCAAAGACCATGCACACCCAAACACACAAAAAAAGATAGTTTTCATTTACCTATCATAAAGAGGTCACAAAAAGGAATGACTTTATTGCCGATAGTAATACATGAAAATAAAATGAATGTTTTGAACAGATAGTAGTGAGCTAGGAAGTATTTCATTTGATTAAAAAAAAATGTGATGTACATGTTATTTCTTGGTTTATATGAGTATACAGTTAACTCAAACTCACATATAAAATTACATTTGTCAGAGATGTGTATAAGAGACAGGTTACAGGATGTGTCCTTTAGCGTCTGGCTTCTCTCTCTCAGCATGATGTTTATAACTTTCATCTGTGTTGTAGCCTGTGGCAAGATTCCCTTCTTCTTCTTTTAAAGNTATACAGTTAACTCAAACTCACATATAAAATTACATTTGTCAGTGACTTTTCCATTAAAAAAAATAGTGTTTGGTTTAGCTTCACACCAACATTGAGAAAGTATGCAGAAACGATAAGTTGTGGGTGCAAGGTAGACTGAAAGAATCTATTGTCATATTTATAGCATTGGGATAAGATAAAATCATAAATTATAATGCTCTCTCTAAAAACAGTGTCAGAAAAAAAATAATGTGGGAATTTCATATCTAAGATTATACTGAGATTAAATTGGTTGAATAACAGAAGTCTCTGAAAAAGAAAATTTGGGCTCATTTTTCTTTTAACTTTCTGTATTTCACCCCAGTTCAGTATTTCTTTTGGAGCACATAAAGTGAATTGTTATTGTTATACATTGTATATATACTATTATATATATTTATAAAAGATTTTTAGAAGTAACCAAAATTTTCTTGTATGTTATTTCTATAATTCTAAGATTAACTGTTAAGGATAACCTATGTCAACTGAATTATAATCCAAATCCAATTATGAAAATATCTACTTCTTTATATGTCTCATTAAAAGTAGCAGGATTATTTCTGATATACCTATCTCATTATCTGAGTACTATAGGTAATTAGCACTATTTCCGTTCAGTTCAGTTCAGTCGCTCAGTCGTGTCCAACTCTTTGTGATCCCATGAACCACAGCACGCCAGGCCTCCCTGTGCATCACCAACTCCCAGAGTTCATTCAGACTCAGTCCATCGAGTCAGTGATGCCATCCAGCCATCTCATCCTCTCTTGTCCCCTTCTCCTCCTGCCCACAATCTTTCCCAGCATCAGGGTCTTTCCCAATGAGTCAGCTCTTCACATCAGGTAGCCAAAGTATTGGAGTTTCAGCTTCAACATCAGTCATTCCAACCCAGGACTGATCTCCTTTAGGATGGACTGGTTGGATCTTCTTGCAGCCCAAGGGACTCTCAAGAGTCTTCTCCAACACCACAGTTCAAAAGCATCAATTCTTCAGAGCTCAGCTATTTTATAGCATACATTTATATATATTTAAATAGCACTATTTAATCGCATTCAGTTATAAAATTGTCTAGTTAGAGAAGATTTCCACCTCCATTTGGGTCTTTTCTATGACACTGGGTTCTGGACCATTCCAACTTTTGACCTGGAATACAGATCAAACGATTTGGAAACTTTAAAAGGACCTGTATAATCAAGTTGGGCTTCTTTGGTGGCTCAGATGGTAAAGAATATGCCTGCAATGCAGGAGACCCAGGTTTGATCCCTGGGTGGGGAAGATCCCCTGAAGAAGAGAATGGCAACTCACTCCAGTATTCTAGCCTGGAGAATCCCATGAACAGAGGAGCCTTGTGGGCTACAGTCCATGGGGTTGCAAAGTCGGACACAACTGAGCAACGGACACTTTCCATTTTCATGATCAAGTTAATACTGTTTGCTTGGTAAGAAATAGAAAACAGCCCACTGATCAAGCAATAGTGATAACAGTCTTTGACTTATTAAAAGTACACATATATTTTAAGCCAACTTCAACTTATAAAGATAAATCATCTATACCACATTCATCCATAGTGTTTGCATTTAAAATTCCATAGTTTGTCACTGGATAGGGTGCCTTAATATCTTTGTTAATCATTTAAGCTATTATGAAGTGAGAGGGGAAACTGTTTTCAATTATATAATAAATTTATAAATATATGTATTGCATATATTCTAATTCCATTTGAAATGTCAAGAAAGCCTTTTAACATGTGACCAAGGTACAGATAAGGATTTAATTGGAGGGCCAAGGAGCATTGTTGCCTTTTGCATCTTAAAAATGTATATTTTAAAAAAAATCTTGTTTTTGATACATTGGCTAATTTGTGAAGTGGGGTTTTTCAAAATCAGACGACTTTATGTCATCACTAAAGGTTCTTAAGGCATCTCAAAGGTACTAATTCACAAAGGTATACACACACACGCACTCACACATTGAAAACAGCCATGAGGATAAAAAAAAATGATGCACAGCAGTATAATCTATCATTTTGGCAGGCTAAGAAACTTTGTTTAATGTGCTTGAAGTATCAAATAAGTATGAAGTCATTAGTGAAAAAATAACTAGCATGGTATTCTAGTTTGTTAAACTTTGTCAGACATTAGCTGACTGCTGGTTCCTTTACTTATTCAAATAGATATATTTTATTAAGCATTAATATAAAATAATATTTTTGCATATATTCATTTTCTCTTTGGTTTTCATTAAAATTGAAAATAAATTTTTTTATTTTAAAAATTATTTCTGGACAAGATGAAGTCACTTTAAACAATGTAATAAGTGTAACATATTTGTGGAAAAATAGTCATCGATTTGTTACCTGTACTACCACCCTACATTTATGAATTCTGTTAAGTTTGCAAAACATCATCCCTTATATTGTTTCATGTTTCTCTTGTACTATTAAGAAATAAGGAGTGCATAGGAAGTTCTGTGGTGGCCTAATGGGTTAGGATTATGGCATTCAATGCCAGGACCTGGGTTCCATCCCTGGTCAGGAAACTGAGATCCTGCAAGCCACACCATACTATTGGGAAAAAAAAAGTAGGAGGAAGGAAATAGGAGTTCAAATGTTAATATTCCCATTTTTAAACATGAGGAAATGAAACTTAGAGAAGTTAGCAGACTTGTCGAAGTCTCATTGATTAAAAGCAGCAATATACATAAGACCCAGTGATACATGGAGATATATTTTGACAATTTGCCAGGCATTTTGGGAAACAAAATTTGTCTTCAATATGATTCTTACCCTTGAAGTTTATAGCCAAATTGAAGGAACAGATATAGGTGAAACTATTTTACAAGCCAGAGTTATAGTACAAATTATGGGTAAGGACAAAGTGTTATATTAAGAATGATAAGTTGTAACCGGGGAACTCAGAGAATAAATCCAGCTTCCCTGGTGGCTCAGAGGTTAAAGCGTCTGCCTCCAATGCGGGAGACCGGGGTTCAATCCCTGGGTTGGGAAGATCCCCTGGAGAAGGAAATGGCAGCCCACTCCAGTACTCTTGCCTGGAGAATCCCATGGAGGGAGGAGCCTGGTGGGCTGCAGTCCATGAGGTCACAAAGAGTCGGAAACGACTGAGCGACTTTACTTACTTACTGATATATTGATATTAAAGGATGATGTTGCCCCTTACCCCACATAATTTCCTAAACATTTCATCCAGTACAGATTTCCATATTGATCAGAAATGTATATCACTCTTACACCAATTGTGTGTTTTTCTAAAGTTCTCACTTCTTTAGGAAAAGAAGCCATGTCTTCATTTCCTACATCTTTTCCCACTGATCAGGGTCTTCATTCATGGTTTTTTTTTTTTTTTAATCAAGAAAGCAAAAAAGGAACATTCTAGGTCTAGAATATAACAACAAAAATAATACCTAATCCTCGTTTAAGAGTTATGTGCCGAGCACTTTTGTAGATATTTTATATATATATTCATTTAACCTTGAAATCAACCCTATGAATGGATATTATTATCCCCATTTTACAGATGAGGAAACAGAGAAATAAAGTAATTTTGCCAGTGTTACACAGTTAGAAACCCAGGCCTTTATTTATTTCCTACAATGAACAAAGACTTAATGTGCTGAGTGATAATTAAGAATGGGAAAGGAGGTTGGTATAACTCCTTTCGATGTCCGTGTTTCTCAACTCTGTAAGATGTACTGGTCTCTTTTATGACAAATATTCAGTAGTACCACCATTTCTTCCCTGAAATAAAGTTTATAGAGAATATAACTTACCTTCACACACAATTCTTAAAAATCAATATAATTTCTTCACTAATCTAAGGGAAACATAAAAGGAAACTAATTTATAATAAAGTATTTCAATTTGTTTACAACTTGGGTACAACTATGATAGAACACATAAAGAAATCATTTATAGCAAGTATGTATAATAGATAAGTTTGTATTTAATAATTTTAATGAGATTGGAAATAAAAAACATGGGGAAATGGAAGAGCAGAGTGTTCAGGTGAACATTAGTGTGAAATATTAGTATGTCTTTGTAATGTTTTAACAGTCTGATTGCTCCATTAGAAAAAAATGTTTGGAGCATAAAAGTACACTGATAACTGTTTGATTGTGGACAAAATTATAAAACCCAATTTCCAAAATTCAGCGAAATATTGAAAGCTTTTTCTTTGTATTTGACATTTAAAAATAGGTTGTACATGTTCACACATATAGATGTACATTATATATACACACATATATGTATGCACATACTCATACATAAAACAATGGCATATCTATAAATTCAGTTTACTATACATATTATATCATGACAACTCCTCTCATATGTGACACTG
Source organism: Neotragus pygmaeus (assembly GCA_006410875.1). Lineage (NCBI taxonomy): Eukaryota > Metazoa > Chordata > Mammalia > Artiodactyla > Bovidae > Neotragus > Neotragus pygmaeus. The sequence goes on from SJYV01020025.1 coordinate 6,714, forward strand.
CCCTTGGCAAGTAATATGAACTGCTGTACAATGATACTCAGTAAAGTTTTGAACAAAGAAAAGCATAATATTGTTTTGATGTCAATAGTTGCATCATGGAAGATTCAGCATGAGTTAAACCATATCAAACAAACCCAACTTTTTGTTTATATATCATTAGATCCTGGTGGGCTGCAGTCCATAGGGTCACTAAGAGTCTGACATGACTGAGCAACTTCACTTTCACTTTTTACTTTCACGCATTGGAGAAGAAAATGGCAACCACTAGAGTGTTCTTGCCTGGAGAATCCCAGGGATGGTGGGAGCCTGGTGGGCTGCCATCTATGGGGTCGCACAGAGTCAGACATGACTGAAGCGAAAGGAGCAGCAGCAGCAGATCCAAGTTCAAATTATTTTATTTAAAAAAAAAAAAAAGGATTTCACCTATATGTATATCTGATAGGGCATTCAAAAGTCATGTGGGACGTGGGATATTTCCTTCCAGAGCAGTGTAGGAACTCTAGAATCCTTAACCTGTGCCTACTTAATGCCATTTGAACATCATCNAAATAATTTTATTTAAAAAAAAAAAAAGGATTTCACCTATATGTATATCTGATAGGGCATTCAAAAGTCATGTGGGACGTGGGATATTTCCTTCCAGAGCAGTGTAGGAACTCTAGAATCCTTAACCTGTGCCTACTTAATGCCATTTGAACATCATCAGAGGCTATACCAAGAAGGCAAAGGAAGTGCCACAAAACTGAAATCAAAGGAGATGCCTAAGGAAGCCTCTGGCTTTGTCTTTGATTTGACCTCATAACTCCATTTTGAAGACGTGGAAAATGAGCATATGGAAGATGCTGTTCAGGAAGAAGCCTGACCACAACCTCACTGAACAGGTTGATAGAACTCTTGGCCAACTCCAAGCAGCCTGGCCAAAACAAGACACAGAAGAAAAACTGGGATTGAAGTACTATTTTACACTTGAAGGGAGAGCACAAAGAAGAAATTGCAAATCTGCAGCATATCCCTGCAGTGTAGATTAAGGCACTTAAGGAAGTGGCCCTTGAAGGAGGAAGAGTTGTGCTGAACCATACATTCTGTATCCCCAGGGTTATTTGGAAATTGCTGACTTGATCCTCCTTTGCAAAGCCCAGGACTAATTGATCATTTCCTTCATCCCATCATCTGATTGTCACCCTCTTTGTGTTTGGTGTTTGCTTGCAGTGGCTGTAACAGGAAGTTTCAGGAGTCTTAATTTCAAATAACTAGATACTAAATCGGGCACTGATTCTAGTTTACTGATAGCTGGAGTTGACCCAACATCTCAGAAGAAAATAATGGTGAAATTTAAATGAAACTTGGTGTTCGTTCAGTGCTGAAAAAAAATAGAAAGTAAATAAAAACATCGTCACAAATTTCCAAAGTGCTGTATCGGAACAGTTACTGTACCAACTGTGAACCACACAGTTCTAGACCTTCATTTGTTTCCTTATGGGAAAAAATCTTAATCCGATCTGACTAAATACACTTGGGCAAAATTTCTTCAGATAACAAATTTGAATAGTAGTCTTTCTGTGTCTTAACTCAGAGAAGTGTGTGGCTATTGGGTGATAATTTCAGGACCCATGCAGAAGCAGAGAGATTTTCCTCTCTTTGAAACCTTCCATGATGTGACAGTTGAGAGAGTGTTGGACAAGCCAAATTAAGTGCCCTTAATCTGCCCAAGGCAAGATAATTAACGGGGCCAATAGGGGAATACTATACTAGAGGCCTTTCATGGAATCATAGTAAATATAAAGCTATAAAAGTGAGTCCAATAAAGTGGAGCCTGGCCAGAGCCAGGTTTACCAAGCACAGTTGAGTCCATGCTGGTGTCTCAGACCAGGCCCGAGCCTGCTCCAAATCAGAGAAGTAGGACAGCCAAGAGAGTTGGAGTAAGAACAGGTGTCCGAGTTGAGACAGTGTGTATGTGACATTTCATATAGCAATAAAAATGTCTTAAAATAACAAGCCAAAATAATGTCACATTTATAATATATAACCTAAGTGTAATGATAGTATTAACAAGTATGCCTTTTTGTAGTAGCTATTTTATTGAGCACTTAAAATTTACTATGCATTGTACTAACAACTCAATTTATCTTGCAGTAATCTTGTGAAGTAAATAGAACAATATTATTGTGCCCAGAGTACAGGTAAGGAAACTGAGAGAGAGGATCATTACAAGTCAGTCATGAGTACTATTCATCAAAAAAAAAAAAAAATCTGATTTTAATTTATTAAAATGTTTTTCCTGCAAGTGAAATTTACTGATGAGTGGGTTTGTGGTCCATTGTAATTTTGATGCCTATATAGCACTGCAGTCTTAAAAAATAAACACAGGCTACTGAATATTCAGGAATACTTAATAAATGACTCATTCTTTTTCTTTTGTTTGCAGTATTAAATATATCCAATAATTCTTCAAAATTGGTAAATTTTTTTGTGTAATAGTAGAAATCTATCTTTGAAATGCAAATTACAGTTGCATACCTCCTCTGTATAGCTACATGAAAGTTAAATGTAAAGGGTTATTATTATTACATAAGAGATAGAAATAATAAATTATTAATGTTATAAGTTTATAATATATTCTGTGATAATATCAGTGCTGTATTTATTTTTTAGAGTTGTTCTTTATTCTCAGTTCCCGTCTCTATATCCTTCAGTTCAGTTCAGTCCCTCAGTCGTGGCCGACTCTGCGACCCCGTGAATCGCAGCACGCCAGGCCTCCCTGTCCATCACCAACTCCCAGAGTTCATTCAGACTCAGTCCATCGAGTCAGTGATGCCATCCAGCCATCTCATCCTCTGTCGTCCCCTTCTCCTCCCGCCCCCAATCCCTCTCAGCATCAGAGTCTTTTCCAATGAGTCAACTCTTCGCATGAGGTGGCCTAAGTACTGGAGTTTCAGCTTCAGCATCATTCCTTCCAAAGAAATCCCAGGGCTGATCTCCTTCAGAATGGACTGGTTGGATCTCCTTGCAATCCAAGANGTTAATACTTATTTCTCCTATATGCTAGTTATATTCATTATAAGGGCAGGGAATATGGAGATTTAGTAGGAAATATTGACTCAACAAATGAAAAACCCTTCACCAATATAATTTCTAATCAACCCATTAATACTATACTAATAATTTTGTAACTTCTCAAAAGAGTCTGTATTTAGAAAGTTTTACAGCATCTTGTGCCTCTCACCGTTGGGAGGCTGTAAACAATCACATGTGGCTGGACGAAACTGGTCAGGCAGGCTAGAGAACCTTCAGAGGAGTTTGTAAGTTGAAACACTCTTGTCACGCCCAGGAATTTTTATTAACTGGAGCTGCAAGTTAATTCCTTCTCCGAGAGAAATGGTGATGGGGGAGAGCCCCCAGTAAAGTCAAAGGTGTAGGTGAGAGCATAAAAGAGGAAAATAGGAACTCTGGTTTTGGGGGTAGATGCTCGGGAACAGGGGGTCTCCTGAGGCTTGATCTCGCCTTTGTGTAATGCCAAGCCTCCTTCCTCATGACCTTTGCCATGGGTGGAGTTCCTCACGCTGGCTCCCGGCACCTCTTGATGAAAGTGAAAGAGGAGAGTGGAAAAGTTGGCTTAAAGTTCGACATTCAGAAAACTAAGATCATGGCATCTGGTCCCATCACTTCATGGGAAATAGATGGGGAAACAGTGGAAACTGGCTGACTTTATTTTTGGGGCTCCAAAATCACTGCAGATGGTGATTGCAGCTGTGAAATTAAAAGATGCTTACTCTTTGGAAGGAAAGTTATGACCAACCTAAACAGCATACTGAAAAGCAGAGACGTCACTTTGTCAACAAAGGTCCATCTAGTCAAGGCTATGGTTTTTCAGGTAGTCATGTACGGATGTAAGAGTTAGACTATAAAGAAAGCTGAGCCCTGAAGAATTGATGCTTTTGAACTGTGGTGCTGGAGAAGAATCTTAAGAGTCTGTTGGATTGCAAGGAGATCCAACCAGTCCACTCTAAAGGAGATCAGTTCTGGGTGTTCATTGGAAGGACTGATGTTGAAGCTGAAACTCCAATACTTTGGCCACCTGATGTGGCCAAAGAGAGCTGACTTATTTGAAAAGACCCTGATGCTGGGAAAGATTGAGGGCAGGAGGAGGAGGGGACGACAGAGGATGAGATGGTTAGATGGCATCACCAATTCAATGGAAAGTTTGGGTAAACTCTGGGAATTGGTGAATGACAGGGAGGTGTGGCATGCTACAGTTCATGGGGTTGCAAAGAGTTGGACATGACTGATCAACTGAACTGAACTGCTTCTTAGGCAACAGGTTGAAATTTGACGTGTTCATTCCCCTTAGTCCCAGCTCAGTCATAGAGTTACAGCCATGGCTGCAATCCTTTCTCTAGGTTTGGCCACCTGCCACCTTACTTCTGCCTGTGAGGTTTATGGGTGCAATTCATTACAATTTATAAGAAATAGTGTAGCACCCTTGTAAATTGCACCTTCTCTACACTTTCCTCTGCCATCCATCAATGTCATCATTTTCATGTTGGGTCTGATGGTGGGCAACTTAGACATTCCTTTAAGGAAGGATGTCCTTCCTGGCTGTGTGGAGTGAGGTGGGTGGGCAGCCGCCAGCTGTCAGCTCCTGCTTCAGCAAACCGTGTCCAATCCAGCAGAAGATCTAGAGTGAATATTGTCTGCCTAGGTAGTCCTGAGTCAGGCCCAATAGCCCGGCCTTTATATGCCTGGTTCTCTTGCTTGTATGACCTGGCCAATCCTGCTCTCTTCCCTTTCTTTTTAGCTCTTGATCTCTGTTTAAATCTTATACCTTAACAGTATTCTCTGCATTTTCCTCCAGAAAACCCCATCTGTAATGGGAAATGAACTGACACTCAGGGTTAGAGAGGACCTATTTTAGATGTAGAGATGTCTATTTATTGGTCTTTAACATATACAAACTACTGTATCTAAAATAGATAATTAACAAGGACCCGCCATGTAGGACAGAGAACTCTAGTCAATGTTCTGCAATAACCTAAATGGGAAAAGAATTTGAAAAAGAATAGACACATGTATTAACAGAATCGCTTTGCCATACACCTAAAACTACTACAATATTATGAATCAATTATACATCAATATAAAATAATTTTTTAAAAAAAGAACAATAATAAAATAAGGTACAGCCTCACCCACCTGCCCTGTCTGTCCTCCTACTGTTAAACACCAAGCAGAGAAAGATGCACTCCAAGATGGAGACTTCTCCTTGGGTATGGGTGTATCTTTCAGTAAGTATTCCAATGTTCAGATGTTTGCTCTTTTCACACTGTGGCCTGATCTCTGATAGAAACCAGATCTCCCCAGCTCGTTCAAGAGTGAGTTCAAGGAATCAACTCAAATCATTATCTGCCAGAAAGGTCTGCACCATAACAGTTTCTACTTGTGACAAGCAGGAAATGCTCTTTCTCTTGGTATATTCCCCAGACCCCCATTCTGAGGATGAAGGACACCTCCTGGATTCCTCAGACACAGGTTCACCCAAGTAATGTAGCTGCTTTGTCTTGTCTCCTGCAGAGGCTTAGCATAGTTAAAGGGCAAAATATAGCTGTGAATGATTTTATCAAATTTCCTTCCCTTAAATTGAAAGTGAAGTCGCTCAGTCGTGTCCAACTCTTTGCGACTCCATGGACTGTAGTCCATGAGGCTTCTCCATCCATGGGGTTTTCTAGTCAAGAATACTGGGGTGGGTTCCTTCTCCATCTCCTTCCTCACCCAGGTATCGAACCCAGGTCTCCTGCATTGCAGGCAGATGCTTTACCCTCTGAGCCACAAATATAAATATACTTTCCATCTTTTTCATGACACTACACTACATTCCACAGGGTTTGTGAATTTCCCTTTTGTGAGAAGGAAAGGATGGGAGAAGGGGAAGCTCTGTGTCTCCAACCCCTCTCCCAAACCCTCCCCAATTCGGCAAGTATCTCACCTTCGTTTTCTACGCATAGCTATGGATAACCCAGTCCATCATTTCACAGATAAGAAACCAAACGTCTGGATAAGAGAAGGAATTTGTTCAAGGTCTCTCAACAATTCATATCAGAGCAGGAATAAATGCAGGTCTCTTTGCTCTCTACATTCCTTATAGTCCAGTCTGATATTTTCTTATAGATTTACTCATCCAAAAATTGGCAGCATATTCAGACATAAGTGAGTAGAAGGTGAAGAGGAATGCCATGTGTTAATGGTAGGAGTGAGGGGTTGTGTTTTGATGATACATATGGGATCTTCTGAGCCTATTTAAAATCATATGCTAGAATCAGCATTTTATCTGTAAGGAAATGGTTTATTCTCCTTTGGATTTCTAGCATCAATTTCAGGCCTGCCATAGAAAAGTTTCTCGGTAAATGCTTGTCCATGAATGGATAAGTGAATAAATAAATGAATTTGTAAAAATCCCTGATACCAGCTGATCCCAAGCTAGAGACGTTACATCCATTGTCCTACTTGAAGTGTAGTTCTTTTCTCGGCCGATGCTTGATATTTCAGGGGGCAGCAGGAAAAAAAAGTCACATTATGCTACTAGCAGGTCCCTGCGTCTGATGAGAAGGGGTTGGGTGGGGATGAAAATTAGGTATAGGCTACCATTAAAGCAAGTGATCATGCGATGTGATGTATTTCTTTCTGAGTCTGTAGCTTAAATCCCAATTACCTCCTGGTGACAAATGAACTCACTGAGTAATTCATTTTGACTGTTGGAGCTTCCACCTTCTGTGTTACCATCGCATGGGGAAGGTGTATGACAAATTTCCAGATTTAATTTTAGTGCTTGGGAGCTCAAGTGGCACAATTACCAGATCAAGAGTGATGGAAGCATATTAACAAGCAGAGTTCATGTGAAGCTGAGATTTTACTGAGAATGCTCAAACTTGGACTCTTGCAAGCAATGTAGAGCAGCAACTGGTCCCAGGCATCTAGACATCGGGATATTTTCTTCTCTAACTTTATTCTGATGCTTGAAATTCAAAAGGCCTCTGAGTACTGTTGACGGTATCTCTAACATACCTCTTGGATTCTTCCCTCATCATCTCTCACATTGACTGTTAAAGGCAGTGTACATTACGATTAAATACTCAGCTCCTCTGGTCTATTGATACGAGCTCAGATTATGCCTCTGATTGTCCTCCCTAAATAACCTTGGTCAAGTTACTTAGATGCTGGCATAGGCTTGTCCTGAGTCTTAAACATGTTTATATAAATAAAATACATGTCAGATAGTAAATCCATAATTGATGGTAGTTTTACATTAGTATTCAGTCAGTTCAGTTCAGTCAACTCAGTCGTATCTGACTCTTTGCAACTCCCTGGTCACAAATTGCAGCACCCCAGGCTTCCCTGTCCATCACCAATTCCTGGAGCTTGCTCAAACTCTTGTCCATCAAGTCGGTGATGCCATCCAACCATCTCATCCTCTGTCGTCTGCTTCTCCTCCTGCCTTCACTCTTTCCCAGCATCAGGGTCTTTTCCAATGAGTCAGGTCTTTGAATCAGGTGGCCAAAGTATTGGAGTTTCTGCTTCATCATCAGTCCTTCCAATGAATATTCAGGACTGATTTCCTTTAGGATGGACTGGTTTGATCTCCTTGCAGTCCAGGGGACTCTCAAGAGTCTTCTCCAGTGCCACAGTTCAAAAGCATCAATTTGTCAACATTAGTATTAGCATCCGCATCTAGCTCCTGTCTACTGTTCACTCACTCTCCTGTCCAGGGACCAGCAAACATCATCTGTAAAAGATCAGATACCAAGTATTTTAGGCTTTTCATGCCTCAGGTCTCTTTTGTAACTACTTGATTCTGCCATTGTAGAAAAGGTAGCCACAGACAATAAGTAAACAAATAGGGCAGTGTTCCAATAAAACTTTATGAAATCGGGAAGTTTAATGTTATGGAAGTTTCACATATCATGGACCACTATTGTTTTGGTTTTTTT
>SJYV01020027.1:8759-30164 GCA_006410875.1 Neotragus pygmaeus
AAAAAAAAAAAAAAAGGTATCTTTTTCTGTTTCAACCAAATCTCTGTCTCTGAGATTTGATTTAGCACTGCTGTACAGAGAAGCTGAGCTTTTGGCATCAAGACCTCAACAGAATGGCCTTCAACATCCATCTGGATGCCAGAACATAGCCTCTGTGCACCAGTACTGAACTGAATCTCAGAGTTTGGGTCACGGGATTGTCGACTAAAAAGATGCACAACTTGAGAGTTGTAAGTTAAGTCTTATTTAGGGCAAAATGAGGCCTGCAGCCTGGGAGACAGTTCTTCAGATAGCTCCTAGGAACTGTTCCAAAGAGGCAGTAGGGGAAGGTGGTTTTGGTAAAGGGAGAGTTCAGTGCAATCAGGCACTCATTTTCCAAAGGTTTTCTGCTAGTCAGAAGTTGATGTCACTAAGAAGGGATTTAGTGCTTTTCTAGGTATGAGGAGATCCAAGAATTGGGATCATGAAATCAGTTTCTGAAAATATCTAACTATCTAAAGACCTGTTCTACCAGCTTCCCTGGAGCACAGAATGCCTCACTTTCTACGCCGGAATCTCTTCAGGAAATTTCAAAGGTCAGTAGCTGCAGCAGCACAAGCAGATGGCAAATGCCCTTGTTGCTGTTCGATCACTGGCAAATGCTATTGGCAAGTGCCGGTTTGTAGCTGACAAGATGAATTGATGAATACTTTTAAACTGTGGTGTTGGAGAAGACTTTTGAGAGCCCCTTGGACTGCAAGGAGATCCAACCAGTCCATTCTGAAGGAGATCAGTCCTGAGTGTTCATTGGAAGGAATGATGCTGAAGCTGAAATTCCATTACTTTGGCTACCTGATACAAAGAACTGACTCATTTGAAAAGATCCTGATGCTGGGAAAGATTAAAGGTGGGAGGAGAAGGGGATGACAGAAGATGAGATGGTTGGATGGCATCACTGACTCAATGGACATGAGTTTGAGTAAACTCTGGGAATTGGTGATGGACAGGGAGGCCTGCTGTGCTGCAGTTCATGGGTTTGCAAAGAGTCGGACATGACTGAGCGACTGAACTGAACTGAACTGATGTGTAAATTAGATAGCTAGTGTGGACCTGCTATTTAGCACAGGGAGCTCCTCTTCGTGCTCTGTGATCACTTAGGGGGGTGGGATAGGAATGGTGGGAAGGAGGTCCAAGTGGGGGATATATGTATACATACAGCTGATTCACATTGTTATACAGCAGAAACTAATACAACATTATAAAGCAATTATACTCTTTTTTTTTTTTTAAGAGTAGTTTTATTGCCTTGCCAGACAGAGGACACAGCAGGCTGATGCCCTCAAAACTGTGTGTCCCGCTACCTGGGAGGATATGGTAAGAAGTTTTATAGCAATAGTTCAAGGATGGGTTTGTTGATAAGGATCTGAGTGTGTGCAGGGGCTACATTAATCTTGGCTCATGTAGTTTCCTGATGAGCTTCTGTGGATTCTTGAGGTTATCAAACTGGGACTTGCTCTCTGGAATGATGAATGCTTCGTCAGGTGCTTAGAATCTTCCATTTGTTGGGGTTTTTAGTAGAGGAGATCAAAGATATTAAGTGTATCCCTTGAGGCAGAAAGCATATTAAGTATATCCCTTGAGCTACCCTTACGGCAGAAGAACTGAAGTGCCTCTTGAAAGTGAAAGAGAGTGCAAAAATTGGCTTAAAACTCGACATTCAGAAAACTAAGATCATGGCATCTAGTCCCATCACTTCATGACAAATAGATGGGGAAACAATGGAAAAAGTGAGAGATTTTATTTCTGGGGGCGCTTCAAAATCACTGCAGATGGTGATTGCATCCATGAAATTAAAAGACACTTGCTCCTTGGAAGAAAAGCCATGACAGACCTAGACAGCATATTAAAAAGCAGAGACATCACTTTGCCAACAAAGGTCCGTGTAGTCAAAGCTATGGTTTTTCTAGTGGTCATGTATGGATGTGAGAGTTGGACTATAAAGAAAGCTGAGCGCTGAAGAATTGATGCTTGAACTGTGGTATTGGAGAAGACTCTTGAGAGTCCCTTGGACTGCAAGGAGATCCAACCAGTCCATTCTGAAGGAGATCAGCCCTGGGATTCTTTGGAAGGAATGAGGCTGAAGCTGAAACTCCAGTACTTTGGCCACTTGAAGCAAAGAACTGACTCACTGGAAAAGACCCTGATGCTGAGAAAGATTGAAGGCAGGAGGAGGAGGGGACAAACAGAGGATAAGATGATTGGATGGCATCACTGACGATGGACATGAGTTTGAGCAAGCTCTGGGAGTTGATGATGGACAGGGAAGCTTGGTGTGCTACAGTCTATGGGGCTGCAATGAGTTGGACACCAGTTCACTTAGCGACTGAACTGAAGAGCCAGAACTCGGCCCTTGCTCCAAGACTGCATTATTGTTTCTTGACCTCTCCTCCCTTATCTCGGCATCCCCTCTTTCCCTGATTAGCAATTGTTTGATCCTGCTCTTTGGAATTCAGGCAAAGTGATGGAGGCTGAAGCCTGTTTCCTACAAGCAAGATGTGGCGTATGTAGAAAGACTACCATTACCAGGAGCCCCACAGGGTGATGCTGCATTTCAACATTTCTACCATCATTCTGGTCAGGATTATCGAGGTATTCTTAGGAAGACAGGTTTTCTCTATAGCGCCCCTCTTTTCTTTCTGGGTCCTCATCAGAATTATCTTCAGTGATTCATTCAGAGCAATGTGAATGATTTCTTTGTTGTTTTCTCTGTTTTTTTGGCTGTGTTGGGTCTTCACTGTCCACATGGGGCTCTTTGTTGTAGCATGTAGGCTTGTCTAGTAGTGGAGCATGGGCTCAGTTGCCTGTGGCATGTAGGATCTTAGTTCCCCAACCAGGGATGGAACCTGCAGCCCTGACAGATTCTTAACCATTGGACCACCAAGGAAGCCCCCATATAGCTTTTTCTAGCATGTACCTCAAAACTCTTTCCATGTCCGCTCAGTTCCAAAGCTCCTTTCTACATTTTGGGGTATTTGTCCACAGCCCAAATACAGACCCTCTTATAAGGGCACAAATCCCACTCAGGAGGACTCTGTCCTCATGATGTAATTACATCTCAAAGGCCCCATCTCCAAATACCATGACATATGAATTTGCATGGGTATGAGCTCACTCAGTCCAGTCCATTTCTTTGCAACCCCATGGACTACAGCCCACCAGGCTCCTCTGTCCCTGGAATTCTCCAGGCAAGGAAACTGGAGTGGGTTGCCATTTTCTCCTCCAGATATGAATATGGGGATATTCAGTCTATAGCAGAGTGACTCACAAATGTACTGCTTTGATCTTGATCTTTCTCCTGAACTTTATACCTTTTATCCACCTTCCTGTTACACATTGATACCTTGAGTTCTCTCACAATCACAAGCTGAGTACATCTAACCAAACTCTTTATCTTCTTTTTAATTAAAGACTGTGAGGAAAATACCACTCTGGCACATTATTATTCTTCTTTCACATTAAAAAAATTATCTATTTATTTGGCTGTGCCAGGTCTTAGTCAGAGCATGCAAGATCTTCAGTTCTGGCATATGAGATCTAGTCCCTGACCAGGGATTGAACGCAGAACCCCTTGAACTGGAAACATGGAGTCTTAGCCAATGGACCACCAGGGAATTCTCTTTCTTTCACACTTTTGCATGAAATCTAAAATGTGTGATATACTCAAATAAAGCCACAGTAACATATAAACTGTGAAAGATGATGGAAAGACAAAATCATCTAGCTTAAAAAATACAACTAATTTATCAATTAATTTCATTATATAGAAATATAATATACTTCTGTTCCCGGGTTTAGGAAACCTCAGGCAAGAGAATGTACAGAAGTGGAAGCAGCTTGATGTAATATAGTGTCTTTAAAATATTTTATGTCAGGATCTACAGAAATACCGTTATACTGCAAGTCAGTGCATATCTGTAAGTACAAAGGCCCTGAGGTGGGATGTGCCTGGCATGTTTGAGTGAAACACAAACAGCATTTAAAGCCAGGCTGGCCTGGGGTTTCTTACCCTGTACTTACTGGCCATTAGGCCCAGGACAACTAGGACAAGCAACTGAATATTTGTTTCTAGGCTTTTTTGTTTTTCCCAGGCTTGAAGTCATTTTGACTTTTAAATATAATTTTTAAACTTCATGCTTTCCTTTAATGTTATTTGAAATAACTGAACAAAAATCTAATCAATTACTGTTTAAATGTGTCTTTGGGAATTAATACATATTAATATTATTCATTGTTAATATACTCTCCCCCACCCCCACCAAATTACACATTGTTGTGAAGATCCTGGTTATTCCTCCTTAGGAAGGCCTCTGTTTTGCCCTTTGTTTCATTTTAATCCTCAACTGAGAATTACTTATCCAAGCCCTAGTTACTCTCAGAAGTTTCCTTATTTATTTTGTTTTTTTTTTTTTTTTTTAGAAGTTTCTTTGTTTGTAGTATGAGCAAATTAACTCTTACTGGCAGGTTTTACTTATCTCCTTATTTGGAAATCACATCTAATGCTAAGGGATCATGTCTTTCCTTTAGTTTTCAGCTTTTTCACGGTAATTAAAAAAGTATATTTATTTTTGGCTGTGTCGGGTCTTAAGCTGCAGCATGCATGATTTTTTACTTGCGTCATGTGAACTCTTAGGTGAGGTACGTAGGATCTAGTTCCCTGACCAGGGATCGAACTCTTATCCCCTGTGTTGGAAGGCAGTCTCTTACCACTGGACCATCAGGAAGTTCCTCATTGTAATTTTTTTTGCTAGTATAAATGATTAAAGAATGGTGATTAAATGTATTTCTTCGTAACGGTGTTCTGGGTGGATTTAAGGTTCTTTGTTGTGAAAACAGAGAGGTTAAGAAAGTAAAGTGAAAGTTATTTAAGCAAGAATACACTCTCAGAGCAAGAGTGGGCAGACAGATGAAGAGCTGCAGCCTTGAGTTTCTTTGGCAAGCAGGTTATGTCATTGGTATTTAGTTGCTCAGTTGTGTCCAACTCTTTGTGACCCTATGTACTGTAGCCCGCCAAGCTCCTCTGTTCATGGGATTTCCCAGGCAAGAATACAGGAGTGGGTTGCCATTTCCATCTCCGGGGCATCTTCCCGCCTCAGGGATAGAATCTGAGTCTCCTACATTGGCAGGGGTGTTCTTTACCACTGAGCTACCTGAGAAGCCCCAGGTTGGTTATGAGGGGCATATGAATGAAGGGGTGGAATAGTCTCGAGGGAAGGAGGAGTCTGGAAGTCATCTTTCATGATTTTCATCCCAGCTCCATTTTCCCGAGGAGAGGAGGGATTTTTGTCCTTATTTAGTTTAGATCAGAAGTGTCACGGCATCAGTGCGTGATGGGCGCTTTTTATCTGTAAGGCTAACCTTACTGCTAAGTTATTCAGTCGTGTCCGACTCTTGGACTCTATGCGCTGTAGCCTGCCAGGCTCCTCTGGCCATGGAACTCTCCAGGAAAGAATACTGGAGTGGGTTGCCACGCCTTCCCCTAGGGATGGAACCCATGTCTCTTCTGCATTGGCAGGCGGGTTCTTTACCTCTAGTGCCACCTGGGAGTGAGAGCGTAATGAGCGGAAGGTTACATTTGAACGCAGGATATTCCTGCCTTTCCCCCTCTTCTTCGTCTGCTACTGGGACGTTATCACTCAGAATGTGTGGTTTCCTGTCAGTCTGAAAGCTCCTGCTTGCTTTTGTCTGTCTATGGACCCTCGCTGTTTGCAAGATATATAATTTCCTGCCATCTGGTCCCTGCCCCCTTTTCTCTGCTCATACCTAGCTACTTGCCTGCTGTAACAATGGGGCAGTGAATAACACTTTAGTAGCATTTTGAAAGATAACTGAAATTTTACCGGCTAGATTCTCTAAAAATATAATACTTTTACCCTGAGCTGAAATAGTAAACCTAACTCAGTGCTCTGTATTTTTTAAGGTGATAAAAGGTATTGATTGAATCAAAGAAAAGAGGGTCAGATGGGTATAAAAGTTAATAATTACTAAGAATAATTCAGCCACGGTAGTGGAAATTTCAGAAAGTTGTTATCTATAAATCCAATGACCAGTAAGAAAACACACTATAAGGAAATTGTCTAAGTTTGTGGTCTGAGGAAAACTCTATCAGTAAATTGCCGAAAAAGAGGGTAAAGCTGTTAAACCAGATACACATTAAATCAGCTGGTCTACATAGACCTGCCTCATCAATGAGGCTTGAATTGGAACCGAATATCTTAAATAAGAAATTCTGTACATGTAATGTTCAGACTATAAAATTTTTAAATCAGCTTTGAAAGAGAATGGCATTTATCCGCCCTGGAACTTAATGCTGTTTCCATCTAATTTGTTTATTGTTTTCTGTTATTCAGTGACTTGGGTAAGCCTTGTGCTGAGGAAAAAAGATTCAGAATCAATTTTCTATAATCTCCACCTTCGTTTAATTGCTACTTGTTTTCCTGTTCAGGCTACTGTGGATATTCATTAAATCTTGATTCATTTCATGCAAAAATCCTCCCTTTGGAGGAAATGGCAACCCACTCCAGTATTTTTGCCTGGAGAATTCTATGGACAGAGGATCCCGGCGGGCCACAGTCCATGCGGTTGCAAAGAGTCAGACTCGACTGAGCACAGACACAGATGGAGAGATGAGGGAGTAAACAGAAGAGTGTGCAGGGTTAGTTGTTCTTAACTTGTGACACTAGAAATCAGAGGGAATTTGTTTAATTCAGTTCCTTTCCCTCTACTGAGCAATTTACTTCATCATAAGCAAAAGCACTCAAACTACTCTGTTTTTGTCACTTTTATTGTCTGTAGCCTTCCAGGCCGGAGAAGGAAATGGCAACCCACTCCAGTGTTCTTGTCTGGAGAATCCCAGGGACAGCGGAGCCTGGTGGGCTGCCGTCTATGGGGTCGCACAGAGTCTGACACGACTGAAGCGACTTAGCAGCAACTTAGCAGCAGCCTTCCGGGCCACAAATTAGTTTATAAACATATGTTTTAGTATTTATGTATGGTCGTGGTCTGTAGGTGGTTTGGAAAAGAATTTCCAGACATGAGGCAGAAGGAAAGGAGAATAAAGTTTTTTAGAGTGGGAGGTGCTGTTAGAACAGCGGGTTGGCTCACAGGAGAGTCGAACCCTTGCACAGGCTTGTTGTTCAGTCAATCAGCCCTGTCCAACTCTTTGCGACCCCATGAACTGTAGCTCACCAGGTTCNCAGTCACCATCTGCAGTGATTTTGGAGCCCAAGAAAATAAAGTCTTTCACTGTTTCCATTGTTTCCCCACCCATTTGCCATGAAGTGATGGGAACTCAAGACGGGGGAAATTCCTACTGGAATGATTGGCTAGGATACTGTAGGGTGGGTAACAGGGTAGGTATTTTACCTAATATGGGATCAGGGAACTGGCCGGTTTAGATCTGGGGACTCATGGTGATAGTTGTTACCAGATCTTGGTGAGTTCCAGAGATTTTTATCCTGTGACCTTGGTACAGGGTGCCACATTTATTTGACTGGGCTGAGTTTCATTTGCAGCAAACAGGATCTTTGATCTTTGTTGAGGCATTTGGGATCTTTGGCTGTAGCATGTGAACTCTTACTCGCAGTGTGGGGCATCTAGTTTCCTGACCATTGGGAGCTCAGAGTCTTAGCCACTGAATCAATCACCAGGGAAGTCCCTGATTTATACTCTTGATTTTCTCTTGAACTTTATAAGGCTGCCAGAACTCTGTCATGATTTCTCCAGTGTGAATTACAAGTCTATTTATTCTGCCTTAAGCCTACCTGCCATTGATAACCTTTGAGAGATCATTGCTCTCTCATAAACATTGATGCTGTCCCCTGAGACCTGCCAAATCCACCACTATTGTGCAATGGTGAAAACAGTTACACATGGGAGATCAGAGATGAGACTAGAATGAGGCCCCCAAATGACAGGTGGGTCTTCTACTCAGTTCTCTGTAACTCCCTTTCCCATGGTTGTATTTGTGATCTTGATATCCCCAGAAACTGCAATGTATCCCAACCTCTACTTGGAGCCTCCCACTCTTACTGATACCTCTCACCTCCTGCTAATTTCCCCACTTAAATTCACCTATCACAGCAATTGCTTGAGGGGTGTCCTTCAGCCAGTTGACTCTCCCATTTCTGATCACTTACCCGACTCTTTCATCTCTCCTCTCCTTACCCAGCTCAGATTCCATGACTCTTTGTTGCTCATCATCCTTCTGAGTCTCCCTGCCTCCATTAGACTCACCTGGTGAAGGTCCAGGTCTGTTTTTTTTTTTCTTCTTCAATTTTTAAATACTTATTTACTTACTATTTGTTTGGCTGTGGCGGGTCTTAGTTGTGGCATGTGGGGTCTAGTTCCCTGATCAGGGGTCGAGCCTGAACCCCCTCCATTGGGAGCCCAAAGTCTTAGCCACTAGACCCCAGGGAAGTCTCCAATTCAGCTCTTGTTAAGCTCTGCTGCTTCTCTGTGCTTGCGCCAAGAAGCTGAGCATTCCTGAAAGCAAATAAACAACCTCAAGTGTGCAGACTGAATCCGAGAAGACAAATCTCAAATAGGTGTTAAGCACTCCCTGAGAAGAAATGTCCAATGCTGTTTCTTGTCCCACCCTTTCCAAAAGAGGCTGTATTACATGTCTTCTGTCTTCAGGGTGCCTATACTTCCTTTCTGACCCTCACTCCCACTGATGAAGCGGTCTCCATTGACAAAAACAGCAGCAGTCCCAAGAAAGATCCCAATTTTCCAGCTACCAAACCGATCAAACTCTGCATCTGACAGCAGGCTCACTGCCTCTTCTGTTTCTATGTATGAAGTTCTTGTTCCCACTTCCCCACGAGACACAGGATCCCACCTCTTCCTGTTCTTTTCCTGCCCTTCTAGCTTTTTGAAGAACTTCACTTTGGCAATTAATCCCTCTTCATGGCAAGTAGTTCTCTGTCCTGGAGGGCGAGTCTGCCAGAGCCCTAGGGGTAAGCTCTGTGACACTCTTTCCGTATCAAATAAATAAGTTTATTTTGTATATTTACTTATTTAGTTGTGCCAGGTCTTAGTTGTCTCACATAAGATCTGTTTTCATTGTGGCATGTGAGATCTTTTCAGTTGTGACTTGCAAAATCTTGACTGCAGCATGTGTGGGATCAAGTTCCCGGGCCAGGGATTGAACCTGGGCCCCCTGAATTGGGAGCATGGAGTCTTGGCCACTGGACCACCAGGGAAGTCCCCGTGACAGTCTTTTGAAGCATTTTCTAACCATCAGAGAGGAAACCCTTTCCCCCCCCCCTACTCTTTTTATGTTTAGTGATGGGATTCTGCAAGTNGGCCAGGGATTGAACCTGGGCCCCCTGAATTGGGAGCATGGAGTCTTGGCCACTGGACCACCAGGGAAGTCCCCGTGACAGTCTTTTGAAGCATTTTCTAACCATCAGAGAGGAAACCCTTTCCCCCCCCCCTACTCTTTTTATGTTTAGTGATGGGATTCTGCAAGTTAAACACATAAAAATCAGATTAGCAAGAGAAAAGACATATATTTACTCAGACTGAGAAATATCAATAACCTCAGATAGGCAGATGACACCACCCTTATGGCAAAAAGCAAAGAGGAACTAAAGAGCCTCTTGATGAAGGTGAAAGAGGAGAGTGAAAAAGCTGGCTTAAAATTCAGCACTCAAAAAACTAAGATCGTGGCATCTGATCCCATCACTCAATGGCAAATATATGGGAAAAAATGGAAATGGTAACAGACTTTATTTTCTTGGGCTCCCAAATCACTGTAGACGGTGACTGCAGCCATGAAATTAAAAGACTCTTGCTCCTTGTAAGAAAAGCTATGACAAACCTAGACAGCGTATTAAAAGCAGAGACATCACTTTGCCGGCAAAAGTCCTTATAATCAAAGCTATGGTTATCCAGTAATCACGTATGAATGTGTGAGATGGACCATAAGGAAGGCTGACTGCCAAAGAATTGATGCTTTAGAATTGTGGTGCTGGAGAAAACTCTTGAAAGTCCCTTAGACAGCAAGGAGATCAAACTAGTCAATCCTGAAGGAAATCAAACCTGAATTTTGATTGGAAGGACTGATACTGAAGCTCTAATACTTTGGCCCCCTGATGTGAAGAGTCAATTCATTAGAAAAGTCCATGATGCTCAGAAATACTAAAGGCAGGAGGAGAAGGGGACGACAGAGGAAGAGACAATTGGATGGCATCACCGATTCAATGGACCTAAGTTTGAGCAAACGTCGTAAGATGGTGAAAGGCAGGGAAACCTGGTGTGCTGCAATCCATGGGGTCTCAAAGAGTCGAACATGACTGAGCAACCGAACAACAACAAGACTTCACAGAAAAATGTGCCCCAAGGAGGTGGTTAGAATTAGAGACTTCTATACTATTTTAATAGGCAAAGGGGAGGGAGAGAAGGGCACTATAGGGAAAACAGATGACTTTTAGGAAAGATTAACAGACCCATAAGAGAATAGATGGATGATGTGATAGTTTTGAGACATCTGTGACAATCTTCTCCAGGTGCAAAACTCCAAAAACTTCTTGGGAGAGGATTGATGGTAATTGAATTTGTGGGGTAGGGGGCTCTGCCTCCAAGCAGATAAGGGTGTTCAGAAAAAAGCCTATTCTCGAAAGTGCTTTCAACTTAAATAATTTTTATGCTACAGTGGTATTTTCTGGAACCCTTTATAGCACTTGTGCTGAATCATTCTCATTGGCACACAAACACACTCCATCTCTTATCTTAAACAAGAACAAATTCTGCCTTCATCACACCCCCCACCACCTACCACTCTTTCTCAACTCTCCTTCATAGTAACCAGAGTAATATTTTAGAAATGAAGATCAAATTCTGTCCTCTCCTGATTAACTCACTCGAGGCTTCTCATTGCACTTAGAATAAAATCTAAACTCCTTGGCCTCTTCAGAGAAGTTCTACATGATGCAGTCTCTATCTGTCTCCTGCTCACACCGAATTCTTCTCTCATTATCACAACTATGCCTACCATGGAAAGGAGACAGAGAACCCCATTTCTTTAAGAATTTAATGAACAGTGGATGTAAATAATATCTCTTTGGGATGTATATGTAAGGAGACACAAGGAGCAAGCCAAAGAGTTACTAATCTTACAGAATTTTGGAAGATCATTTGAAAGTCGTGCTTTGAGTATATTAAATGCTATTTTAATGGCACGGATAGAGCTCATGTATGCCTCTTTGGACACCTAGTCACTTGATTGTCCATGGTCAGCTACTTGGTATTTACATGGGCCAAGTAACATGCCAGGAGCTAACTTTCTAAGAGCAAGGAGCTCTTTGCCATGGAAGGCAGTCTTGCTCCAGAGCCCTTGGAGTTTTGCTTTGTGAACTCCACACAGCTTCTTTACCCATCAAGGCCAAGTCTTACTCAATGGATATCCAGGGACATATGGATCAAGAGGCAGGCAAGCTTGCAGCACAGCCTGGACCTGACTTAAGAGCACTTCGTTATTCTGGCAATGCTCAAAACTGGCAGCATAGTGAGTTAATCAAGAAATGTGTCAAAGGAATATTTTCAAGGAGTATATTCAAGTTACACTTGTATATATGCCACCTGCAAAGCTCAAAGAGGCCATGATGCATTGTCCCTCTTTCTTAGTGGTGGAGGGTATAAAGTGTAACTTTTATCTAGAATTTTACCACCACTTAGGTCTGACAATTAATGTTTACTGTGCTTACGTGCTAAGTCTCTTCAGTTGTGTCCAACTCTTTGTGACCCCATGGACTATATATAGCCTGCCAGGCTCCTCTGTCCATGGGATTCTGTCATACTAGAGAAGGTTGCCATCTTCCTGATCCAGGGATGAAACTCGCATCTCTTGTCTCTTATGTCTCCTGCATTGGCAGGTGGGTTTTTTACCACTAGCACCACTAGGGAAGCCTTTAAACTATTTGTCCATTTATCTTTACACTTCAAAAATCTGCAGATATGGGACTTCCTCGATGGTCCAGTGGCTAAGATGCCATGCTTCCAATGCAGGGGGCCTGGGGTTCAAACCCTGGTCAGGGAACTAGATCCCACATATCTCAACAAAGAGTTCATATGCTGCAACTAAAGATCCTGCATGCCGCAACATGAAAACCTGATGTATCCACATAAATAGACAAATATTTTTTTCAAAATCTGCAGATATAAGAGCAGTACAAGGCAGTTCCCTGGCAGTCTAGCGGTCAGGACTTCCTGCTTTCCCTGCCAAGGGCCTGGTTCAATCCCTGCTTTGGGATCCAAGATCTCACAAGCCAGGGCACAGCCAAAAAAAAAAAAAAGTAACATAAAATTTAAAAAGACAAAAAAAAAGCTTTATAAGTTTGGGCTTCCCTGGTGGTTTAGTTGTTAAGACTTCACGCTTCCACTGCAGGGGGCATGGATTCCCTGGGTGGGGGAACTAAAGGTCCCACATGTCACACAGTCTAACCACAAAACAAAAATGCTCATATTTATGCTCTGTATTTAATGATAAAATTTTAATGTTAAAATTTTATATATTAAAGCATTAAAATTAAATACCCAGGTACTACTTGGATGTGAATTTCTCAAAGTGATTACCAGTAATTCGTCTATTTTCCCACACAGGCCAGTGTGTGAACAGGAGGGTGGTTTGATTTTATATGTCTCCCATATAAAATCTCCTGGACTGAGAAAGGAGGGGCTCAAGTGTCCAGGGTCCTGGGCCTCATGAGTGAGCCCTAGTTTGTGCTTCAGTCTACCTTTAACCAGGACAGGAAATACTTGCTGACGTGAATGAGAAATCATGTCTTGTGTTTAGGGAAGAACAGGGGCCTAGAAGTAGGAATAAACAAACCTTGGTTACGTCTTTAATTCATTACCCCAAGCCCAAACTCTGTTTAAATTCTTCAGTAATTGAGGACCCCAAACCTAAGTTTCTTTGTTCTGTCAATTACTCACCAAACATTGTTTCTTTGTCTAAAACATAACAGCCGTCTGCCTCGGCCACTTCTTAGGTCTTATTTCAGTCCTGGTGGCTCAGACTGTAAAGAGTCTTGGGTTCAGTCCCTGGGTTGGGAAGATCCCCTGGAAAAGGGAATGGCTACCCACTCCAGTATTCTTGCCTGGAGAATTCTGCGGACAGAGGAGCCTGGCAGGCTACAGCCCGTGGGGTTGCAGAGAGTAGGACATGGCTGAGTGACTAATTGCTAGGTCACATTTGGGGTTCCCAGGCGAGGCAGTGGTAGAGAATCTGCCTGCCAGTGTAGGAGACACAGGAGACACGGCTATGATCCCTCGGTCAGGAAGCTCCTCTGGAGTAGGAAATGGCACCCACTCCAGTATTCTTGCTTGGGAAATCCCATGGACAAAGGAGGCTGGCAGGTTATAGTCCATGAGGTCTGAAAGGGTTGGACATGACTGAGCACACACATAGGTCCCATTTACACGTACATGAATTAAAATTTGTTTCTTTTTCTCCTGTTAACCTGTCTTATGTCAATTTTATTATTAGTCTAATAACGAGAATTTAAAATAGGGAGAGGGGACAACTTCCCCCTCCCCAACTATAAATTCACATTAATTTTTAAATAAACAAGGTATTGCATTCAATACAGAAGATGCCCTCCTTTAACTAATATGAATTGTAAAGCACAGATACTCTGGAGAAATAAAAGAGTGGAAAGACTGAGATGGGAACTCATATTTATGGAGATTTATTTATAGAGTTCCTTTCAGCACTGCTACTGAGCATAGTCAGCTTGTGCTTTGTTCAGCATATTAAAAAGCAGAGTTGTTACTTTGCCAATAAAGGTCCGTCTAGTCAAGGCTATGGTTTTTCCAGTAGTCATGTATGGATATGAGAGNTATGGCAGAAAGCGAAGAAGAACTAAAGAGCCTCTTGATCAAAGTGAAAAGAGGAGAGTGAAAAAGTTAGCTTAAAATTCAACATTCAGAAAACTAAGATCATGGCATCTGGTCCCATCACTTTATGGGAAATAGATGGGGAAACAATGGAAACAGTGAGAGACTTTATTTTGAGGGGCACCAAAATCACTGCAGATGGTGACGGCAGCCATGCAATTAAAAGACGCTTACTCCTTGGAAGAAAAGTTATGACCAACCTAGACAGCATACTAAAAAGCAGAGCCATTACTTTGCCAACAAAGGTCTGTCTAGTCAAGGCTATGGTTTTCCCAGTGATCATGTATGGATGTGACAGTTGGACTTGAAAGCTGAGTGCCGAAGAATTGATGCTTTTGAACTGTGGTGTTGGAGAAGACTCTTGAGAGTCCCTTGGACTGCAAGGAGATCCAACCAGTCCATCCTAAAGGAAATCAGTCCTGAATATTCATTGGAAGGACTGATGCTGAAGCTGAAACTCCAATACTTTGGCCATCTGATGTGAAGAACTGATTCATTGGAAAAGATCCTGATGCTGGGAAAGATTGAAGGCAGGAGAAGAAGGGAACGACAGAAGATGAGATGGTTGGATGGCATCACTGACTCAATGGACATGAGTTTGAGCAAACTCCGGAAGTCAGTGATGGACAGGGAGGCCTGGCGTGCTGCAGTCTTTGGGGTCACAAAGAGTTGGACAGGACTGAGCAAATGAACTAAACAGAAGCGTCACCAACACTAAAAGTATTCCCTGACCTCCTCATTTACAACTCAGATGGGAAGGGACATCAAGTAACTGTATCAAAGAGGACTGACAGAGACAGTAAGAAGGATGTCAGGAGATCACTACTTGTGGATAAAAGCATTGGCTTTTTGAAGCAAGTTAGCAAGTCTGCCCAGGATGTGGTGTAGCTGTATATTCTTTGGTCTGTCTCTATGACAAAGATGCAAATGATCAACAAACGAGTTGACCTTCTACCACGGCTCTCTCCTTTCCAAACCAGGTCCTCATCACTTTTTCTCACCTTTTAGGGGTCCTCATCATCTCTATGCTTAGATCTCTCCAATCTATTCTACAGAATGATTTGAATCTCTCACTGGTTCCCCACTAACTATATGAAATCCAATTTTCTTAGAAGTGACACTCTAGGCTCTCTCCAAGATCTGGCTTCAACCTACCATTCCAGTCTTCTCTACCACTGCTTAAATAACTTGAACCAAAAACACGTAACTCATTTCTCCAGAACACGTTTCACACTGCATCTTTCTGTCACCTCACCAGTTTTGCTCAGATGTCTCCTCCACCTAGAAGCCCTCCCATGCAACCATTTCCTGTGTGATGCTGGGATCCCATCTATCTTTCAAGGTCTAGGCTCACCCCCACTGTCTCCTTGACTCACTCCCTGATATCCACAGTTGAAGTACAACCTTGAATTGTATTGCTTTTCATAGTAGATTTTTAGAGATCATAGATACATTTTATCCTTATAGCAGGTTTGTTTCTGCTGCTTTTACAAACTTGGCCTAAGTGTCCTGCTAAGATCATTATGATAGAATTAGAGATTCAAATACAGGTCTTCAGCCTCCAAATACCCTGATTATACATCATACTATAGATGCTACTCACCTGCAGCCCAACATCCTGGAGTGTGAAGTCAAGTGGGCCTTAGGAGGCATTATTACAAACAAAGCAGGTGGCAGCAATGGAACTCTAGCTGAGCTATTACAAATCCAAAAAGATGATGCTGTTAAAAGATGCACTCAAAATGTCAGCAAATCTGGAAAACTCAGCAGCAGCCACAGAACTGGAAAAGGTGAGTTTTCATTCCAATCCCCAAGAAGGGCAATGCCAAAGAATGTTCAAACCACCATACATTTGCGCTCATTTCACATGCTAGCAAAGTTATGCTCAAAATCCTTCAAGATAGGCTTCAGCAGTACCCCCAAGAATTTTGAGATGTGCCAGTTCGGTTTAGAAAAGGCAGAGAAACCAGAGATCAAATTGCCAACAATCGTTGGATCATGGAAAAAGCAAGGGAATTCCAGAAAAAAATTCACCCACTTCTGCTTCATTGACTACACTAAAGCCTTTCACTATGTGGATCACAAAAAACTGTAGAAAATTCTTAGAGATGGGAATACCAGACCACCTTACCTGACTCCTGGGGAACCTGTGTGTGGGTCAAGAAGCAACAGTTAGAATGGGACATGGAACAACAGACTAGTTCCAAATTGGGAAAGGAGTACAACAAGGCTGTATAGTGTCACTCTGCCTAGTTAACTTATATGCAAATGCCAAGCTAGATGAATCCCAAGTTGGAATCAAGATTGCTGGGAGAAATATTAACAAACTCAGATATGCAGATGATACCATTCTAGTGGCAGAAAGTGAAAAAGAACTAAAGAGCCTATTGATGTGGATGAAAAAGAGGAGAGTGAAAAAGCTGACTTGAAACTCAATGTTCAAAAAACTAACATCATGGCATCTGGTCCCATCAGTTCAGTTCAGTTGCTCAGTTGTGTCCAACTCTTTGCGACCCCATGAATCGCAGCACGCCAGGCCTCCCTGTCCATCACCATCTCCCAGGGTTCACTCAAACTCACGTCCATCGAGTCAGTGATGCCATCCAGCCATCTCATCCTCTGTCATCCCCCTTTCCTCCAGCACCCAGTCCCTCCCAGCATCAGTCTTTTCCAATGAGTCAACCCTTCGCATGAGGTGGCCAAAGTACTGGAGTTTCAGCTGTAGCATCATTCCTTCCAAAGAACACCCAGGACTGATCTCCTTCAGAATGGACTGGTTGGATCTCCTTGCAGTCCAAGGGACTCTCAAGAGTCTTCTCCAACACCACAGTTCAAAAGCATCAATTCTTCAGTGCTCAGCTTCCNCCAGGACTGATCTCCTTCAGAATGGACTGGTTGGATCTCCTTGCAGTCCAAGGGACTCTCAAGAGTCTTCTCCAACACCACAGTTCAAAAGCATCAATTCTTCAGTGCTCAGCTTCCTTACTTCTTGGCAAATAAAAGGTGACAAAGTGGAAGCAGTGGCAGATTTTATTTTCTTGGGCTCCAAAATCACTCTGGACAGTGACTACAGCCATGAAATTAAGACATTTCCTTGGAAGGAAAGTTATGACAAACCTAGTGCGTGCTAAGTTACTTCAACATGTCCAGCTCTTTGTAACCCTATGGACGGTAGCCCACCAGGCTCCCTGTCCAAGGGATTCTCCAGGCAAGAATACTGGAGTGGGTTGCCATGCCCTTCTGCGGGGCACCTTCCTGACCCAGGGAATGAACCCATGTCTTTTTATGACTTCTGCACTGGCAGGCGGGTTCTTTGCCACTAGTGCCACAAACCTAGACACCATATTAAATAGCAGAGACATCACTTTGCCAACAAAGGTCTGTATAGTCAAAGCTGTGGTTTTTCCATAGTAGTCACATATGGCTGTGAAAGTTGGACTGTAAAGAAGGCTGAGTGTTGAAGAACTGACGTTTTCAAACTGTGGTGCTGGAGAAGACGTGGGAGTTCCTTGGACAGCAAGGAGATCAAATCAGTCAATGCTAAAGGAAACCAATCCTGAATATTCATTGGAAGGATTGATGCTGAAGCTCATGCTCCAATACTCTGGCCACATGACGGGAGGAGCTGACTCTCTGGAAAAGAACTTGATGCTGGGAAAGACTGAATGCAAAGGAAAAGTGTGTGGCAGAGAATAAGATAATTAGATAGCATCAACAACTTAATGGACATAAATTTGGGCAAACTCTTGGAGATAGCAGAGGGTAAGGAAGACTGGTGTGCAATAGTCCATGGGGTTGGAAAGAGTCAGACACAATTTGGCGACTGAATAAGAGGAGATGCAACCCTTGAAAATCTCTATCTTCTGTGATTCCACAGTGCTTTATAATTCCAATATATATAATCCCAGTTCCACCTTATGCTACAGTTGGTGTATGTTTGGTGCAGGAAGGAACTTCATCTTTTTGTTCATCTCAATATCCCCTAAGGTACCCATTATGCTCTTTACATATATCAGATGATCAATGATCGCTGAATTTACACTTTCCTTCTGTCAAGTTTCAAAACACTATAGTCAGTATCTAGAAGCAGAACAGGGTGGAAAGTAAGAGTGTGGGCTCTCCCTAGGCAAATTACTCAGCACCACTGTGCCATTGTCTACTTATATATAACAGGGAAATGAGTATGCTTTCCTTGCACAGTTGTGAGGATTAAATGAAGTAATGTACTTAACAATGGAGAAGGGGATGGCAATCCACTCCAGTATTATTGCCTTGAGAATCCCATGGACAGAGGAGACTGGTGGGCTACAGTTCATGGGGTCGCAAAGAGTTGGACACGACTGAGCAACTAAGCACACACACTTAACAAACCAGGGCCTGGCACAACTCAACACATACCAGCTACTATTAATATTACATAGACCATTTTATGTCCCCCATATGGCACCTCAAGAGTGAAAATGACTAATTCCCCAAAATAATTCCTTCAAATCAAGAGGAATCTACTTAAATTAAGAATGCATAAATTAAGATCACAAGGGATTTTATTCAATCAATCTCATCAAGCTCTCTTTGAAATCTTTTTTTTAATAGTCCAGTATATAAAATGTCCAGTTATCTGGATAATTAATTTACACTGAATAACTCAATCAGTATTATGTGAAATAACATGGTATTTAACATCAAAGAGTGTAAAAATAAGATAAGTGTTAGAGGAAATGTTTATATTTATTTCTTCCCCCTTAGTCTTGCAGTGACTAACATTTTTCCTAAAGCTATTATCAGGTGCTAGTCAAAGGCTTGAGCAATTAGAAGTGTTTGACTCTTCACTCTGAATGTAAAAAGCAAGCAGGGAATAAAGTCAGCAACTGTCTTAAAGGTCTGTACAAAGCACATACTCAATCTTCAAGGAATTGGAGCTTTTCCAGTCAAATGAATGCATACAAAGGCATTTGCAGACAGCGTAGAGTATGCTGGAGCAAACCCTGGAGTGGCTGCCCTGTCTGATCTTGAGAAGGCCTGTAGGCACCACACCTGAGTGAGTTACACAGACTCAGTACAAACACGTTAAGCAAGCTGAAAAGCCTTCCTATGCAACAAGTCATTCCTCTCAATGGGTCTCAGCTGCAATAAGAGGATCAGTGAAGGAATTTCCATGATTCTCTTTGGATCTAAGCTCCAGGATTCTAACATCCCTCCTGTGGGGCATTAAGCCCAGGCAGAGGAGTGTCACTGTGAACTGTAAAGGCCAACCCAAAGCGATATTCTGGGCGCGGTTAAAGTCAGGAGCCATGAGATTGGTTTGGAGGAGTTAAACCCGGAGCCAAGGCAGTTACAGAAAAATGACCGGGACTTCCCTGGTGGTCCAGTAGCTAAGATTCTGCACTCTCAACATAAGAGGCTCCCGATGGATCCCTGGTCAGAGAACTAGATCCCACACGCCACAACTAGGAGTTCGCCTGCCACATCCAAGACACGGCGCAAATCGATAAAAATAAATAATTTTTTTAAAGGAAAAATAAAGAAAAATCATCCAGGCTGGGAGGAGCCGGCACATAGAAACCTTCGACCAAGACTTGAGTTCTGAAACTGCCCTTACCCGCCAGGGCTATTGACCTGGGGCTGGGGAACACTCACAACCCACAGACAAGGGCTCTGATCCTGGCTGAGCCAGCGTTTCAGGTAACTGTCCCAAGTCAAACAAATCAAAGCAAGCAGGGTCACAGTCTTTCAAACAACTTAAACGGATCCCTTTTCTGATCTCCTGTTGGGACACCCCTGGCCCTCTTCCCAGCCCACTCCGATCCGTCCAAGGCGGGCGGAGCTGCAGCGGTGGCCGGATGAAGTTCAAGTCCAGAGTTCGAATCATCCAGCCCAAGCCGGGCCTGGTTGAGCCCAGGAAGTGCTCCCTCTGGGGGCCCCAGCCGCGCCACGCAGAGGGGGCCCCGACTCGGGAAAATTAGGTTCTGCGCCCACCTTGGTGCTGGGGTCCGGGTCGGAGCAACAGCTGTGGGCAGCCTCGTCGGTGAGGCCACTCGACGTGGGCTGTGGTTCTGCCATGGCCTCACTGCTGTATCACGGACGACAGTCCCTAGGACTACTACATGTACCCACACTCCGCCGGCCTCTAAGCGCTTTTCACCAGCGCCGGCGCGACTGCGCCTCGGGGCGGGCACTGCTGATTTCCAGCCAATCGCTTGCTGGAAAGGAAGTTGGCTTTTTGCTGATTGGGTCCCAGTTCCTCCGCCCACAGCGCTCTACGCCCAAGACTACAGTTCCCAATGTGCTTTGCATATGATGGAGGCCTGCGTGTGGTTAAAAAAAAAAAAAAAAAAAAAACCAAATCGGCCCTCAGAAAGTGCGGTTTCTCTCTGTCGCTTGATGACCTAATTTTGTTTCTATTGAACTATTAAAGTTCAATAATCACCCATACCTCAAGGCTGCCACGTGGCAGGAGATAGGAATCTGATGAAAAGAGAATTGGGAGCTATAATTTTTAAATTATAAGGACCCCAAACGATTTTCTCAGTTTAAGCAGTAGAGGATAATTAAAGCAACTCTGACTTAGTGAAAAACCTAGGTTTCGAGTTTTGGCTCCACTATTTATTAGCTCTAAAAGCTTGGAATAATTACTGACGTTTCTCTGAGCTTCCTTGATGGATTTTGGTGAGGATCAAATAAGATTTAAGTTATGGTTTCACTACTTATCTAAATGTCCATGACTTTCATCATCTTTTATGTTGATTTTGCTAAGGCATGTATTTTAATTATGTTCATCGGACAACTTAGTCATCACTGTGTTTTGATGACTGGCACATAATAGATTGTCAATAAATACTTAACGTTGTTAAGACTAAATGATCATGACCAGTGTAAAAATAATTTAGAAAAGGATTTTATGTTAATAAATGAATGAGGCATGAGATCTGACAAGAGTTTCTAAGTGAAGAGCAGGGTCTTTCTAAATTAGCAAGAAGATGACAGATGGATGTCAGGAATTTGGATTGCAGGGAGTTGGGCAAAATAGAAACTAACTTACTCACCAAATCAAACAAGCAGGGCAGGGAGGCACCTGGTACCATGCACCTGGCCACCACCAAGATGTCTCCATCTCTTATCTCAGCTTCATTTTGTTCCATATACCTGCTCCACTAGTCTAGAAACCTGGAACTCTCAGCCTCTCACCAGAGAGAGAGGGAGCCTCTTCCCTGAATTCTGATTTTGATAAAATCCAGAGAGGAGCCTATGACTGGCCTAGACTAGGACCTGTACTTACTCCCATGGTCAGGGCACTGTGACTGACAGCCTGGCTTAGAACCACCAGGTTGGAGTTGGGGGGTGAAGCAGTTCTCCCAAAGGAAAGAGATGCTGCTCATATAGGAAGACAAGTGTGAAAGTGTTAATTGCTCAGTCATGTCCACTCTCTGCAGCCCCATAGAGTGTAGCCCACCAGGCTCCTCTGTCCATGGA
>SJYV01020028.1:0-21558 GCA_006410875.1 Neotragus pygmaeus
AAAAAAAAAAAAAACACAAAGATCTCGATAAAATCTTTACCTTCATCAGTGTCCTTGGTGAAAGGCCTTTGAAGCTTTTCAGAATACAGAAACTTGAACTGTAATCTCTTCCTTGGATCTTGGCTGGAAAATCAAACTGATCTGCATGAACAGCTAAGAAGACGGAGAACCTTGCCTACTTGGAGAAAAAACTGCTAAGAACATCATGAAAATGGATACTAGGGGGCATGCTTAACACTTATGATTTCATGTCATCTTCCTAGCCACTTCATAAGATATGCTTTGCTGTCTTCGTTGGAAAGGAGATTGCTAGGATGATAAGTTGTCAAATGGCAAACTGAAGACTTCAGGGGCAGCCCAGGAACATACAACTGGCTTTAGGTAGTGGGTCTAATGGCAGACATCAGGGGCACCTATGATGTCAGACTATATCAAAGATAGGACAGAGCAGTACTTCAGTTGCATGGTTTCAGTATTGGAAGAAATGTCATATGCACCCACAAGACATTTTATATCATCTAACAACTATACAAGGAAGAACTGTGTGCTAGGATCTTGGGTTAAAAGCTTCAAAGTCAAAGTTGATCAAGTCAAAAGTAGTCTTTGTCTTAAGAGAGCTAGAAGTCTTGTTCTCACAGACTCATGGCCCCAGGAGGCAGGAGATATGATAATAGGACTAGGTGGCCATGTTGGAATCTGGGCAGCACAGGCCTTACCACTAAGAGCAGCCTTTCCTCCACTTCGCCCATGCTGAAAAGCAGGCCAGTTGGCCATGTTTTCAAGAGAATCAGAACTTTGGATATATATGTACAATCTACTGATTTTAATGTTAGAAACTTTTTTTTTTTTTCCGAAAAAAGATTGGGAACGAAATCTCCACAGCAATGTGCTGGAATCAGCCTTCAGTCTCTGCAGGCTTTTGTTTCTGGCCTAGAGCTGGGAGTGCAGTGGGGGCAGAGAGGAATTTAATTCATGTTGGTTGATTTTAAAAGAGACTGAATGCATACTAAACATGCTGATATTAGGAAACATTGAAGGCATGAGGAGAAGTGGAAGACAGAGGATGAGATGGTTGGATGGCATCACCAAGCCGATGGACATGATCTTGAGCAAGCTCCAGGAGTTGGTGATGGATAGGGAAGCCTGGCATGCTGCAGTCTATGGCATTGCAAAGAGAAGGACCCAACTGAAGGACTGAACTGAACTGAACATATTGAGAACAATGACTAATAAATCTAATTGCATAAAGTTGTTGACTAGCTACCTATAACAACACATTACTTAAGTGGCTTTAAAATTCAGACTTATGACTCTACATTCAGAGTGGAATATCTTCTAAGGAAAAAAACAAAATACTGCCCATCATAAACCAAACCAAAGAAAACCAAAAGAAAAAGAGGAAAGAAATCTGACACTATATACAACAACTATATTTCCTTGGTATCTCTAATTTTCTTGAAGAAATCTTTAGTCTTTCCCATTCTATTGTTTTCCTCTATTTCTTTGCATTGATCACTGAAGAAGGCTTTTTTTATCTCTCCTTGTTATACTTGGGAACTCTGCATTCAAATGGGTATACTTTGCTTTTGTCCTTTGCTTTTTGCTTCCCTTCTTTTCACAGCTCTTTGTAAGGCCTCCTCAGACAGCCATTTTGCTTTTTTGCATTTCTTTTCCTTGGGGATGGTCTTGATTCCTGTCTCCTGTACAATGTCATTAACCTCCGTCCATAGTTCATCAGGCACTCTATCTACTAGATCTAGTCCCTTAAATCTATTTCTCACTTCCTCTGTATAGTCATAAGGGATTTGATTTCGGTCATACCTGATTGGTCAAATGCTTTTCTCCACTTTCTTCAATTTCAGTCTGAATTTGGCAATAAGGTGTTCATGATCTGACCCACCGTCAGCTCCCAGTCTTGTTTTTGCTGACTGTATAGAGCTTCTCCATCTTTGGCTGCAAAGAATATAATCAATCTGATGTCGGTGTCCACCATCTGGTGATGTCCATGTGTAGAGTCTTCTCTTGTGTTGTTGGAAGAGGGTGTTTACTATGACTAGTGCATTCTCTTGGCAGAACTCTATTAGTCTTT
The DNA here is from genome assembly GCA_006410875.1 of Neotragus pygmaeus. Lineage (NCBI taxonomy): Eukaryota > Metazoa > Chordata > Mammalia > Artiodactyla > Bovidae > Neotragus > Neotragus pygmaeus. Next base: position 2,090 of record SJYV01020028.1, read on the forward strand.
GCCCTGCTTCATTCTGTACTCCAAGGCCAAATTTGCGTGTTACTCCGGGTGTTTCTTGACTCCTACTTTTGCATTCCAGTCCCCTATAATGAAAAGAATATCTTTGGGGAGGGGGGACGGTCTTATAGGTCTTAACAGAACTGTTCAACTTCAGCTTTTTCAGTGTTACTGATTGAGACAATGACATGGATAACCATGATACTGAATGGTTTCCTTGAAAACAAACAAAGATCATACTGTCATTTTTGAGATTGCATCCGAGTACTGCATTTCAGAATCTTTTGTTGACTATGATGTCTACTCCATTTCTTCTAAGGGATTCCTGACCACAGTAGTAGCTATAATGGTCATCTGAGTTAAATTCACCCATTCCAGTCCATCTTAGTTCGCTGATTCCTAGACTATGTTCACTCTTGTCGTCTCCTGTTTGACCACTTCCAATTTGCCTTGATTCATGGACCTAACAATCCAGGTTCCTAGGCAATATTGCTCTCTACAGCATCGAACCTTGGTTATATCACCAGTCCCACTCTCAACTGGGTGTTGGCTTTGCTTTGGCTCCATCCCTTCATTCTTTCTGGAGTTATTTCTCCACTGATCTCCAGTAGCATATTGGGCACCTACCAACCTGGGGAGTTCATCTTTCAGTGTCCTATCTTTTTGCCTTATCATACTCTTCATGGGGTTCTTAAGGCAAGAACACTGAAGTGGTTTGCTATTCCATTCTCCAGTGGACCACATTCTGTCAGACCTCTCCAGCATGACTCGTCCATCTTCCGTGGCCCCACATGGCATGGCTTAGTTTCATTGAGTTAGACAAGACTGTAGTCCGGGTGACAGATTGGCTAGTTATCTTTGAATGTGGTTTCATTCTGTCTGCCCTCTGATGCCCTCTCTCAACGCCTGCCATCTTACCTGGGTTTCTCTTACCTTGGATGTGGGGTGTCTCTTCACGGCTGCTCCAGCAAAGCACAGCCAGTGCTCCTTACCTTGGAAGTAGGATAGCTCCTTCAGTTGCCGCCCCTGATTTGAATGTGGGGTAGTTCATCTCCACCACGCTTCTGCACTGCCATTTCAGCCGCCATGCATCTGCACCGCCATCACAGCTGTGGCTAGCAATAATTCAATAACGTATTGTTTCTGTTATTGTGACGGAATTGTATGTATGTTAACAGGTAAAAGCAAGACAATAATTAAAACTAATGTTCTGAAGTAAGCCTTTCAGTGGCTAGAAAAAGAGGTTCACACATAATATATAGAAGTTTATTTCAAACCCTGATGTCTTAAATCTTGAACTGAAAGCATAAGTTTCTACCAACTAATTATATTCCTTTTTATTTTAATTTTTAAAGAAAATGTGTACTTCCTCCTCTGACCACGGTAAAGCATAGAAGCAGTGACAACTTGATAACAGTGACTATTCTGAGGTCTAACACGTAGCTTCTAAATACATTTCCCATCAGACGATTTCAGGACTGGGTAAAGAAATGCAGAAAATTATCTTGGGAATCGTGAAGGACCAGAAAGATGAGAGATTTCAAAGACCAATGGGGGCTGGACAGAAAGTTTAGGAATCCAAATGAAAAGGCCAAACATCTGCCAGTTTTTTTGGACAGATGTTTCTGCTTCTCAACACATTGTTTATGTTTGTCATAGGTTTCCTGCCAAGAAGTAAATGTCTTCTGATTTCATGGCTGCCGTCACCATCCACAGTGGTTTTAGCACCTAAGATGAAGAAATCTCTCACTGCTTCCACCTTTTCTCCTTCTATTTGCCATGAAGGATAGGGCTGGATCCCATGATGTTAGTTTTTTAATTTTTAATTTTAAGCTGGCAGAATGTCCAAATGTTAATAGGCAACATCTAATTTGTCACTGTGATAGATTGCTAGGGCACCAACTCACCATTCTGAGCACTGAGAAAGGAAAATAATCAATATTTATGCTATTTTGGTTTCTATTAAGCATAGGTTATGTAACTACAAACAGTTCCAGGAAAACAAGCTAGACTGTCCCTTCTGGGGGTGATGAGAGAGTGATGGGGAGCAGCAATAATACACATGAAGCCTCACTCACTGGCCTGCAGCTCACCTCCTGCTGTGGAGGTCTGGCTCCTAATAGACCCAGGACTGGTACTGGTCCTGACCCACTGTGCTGGTATTGTGGACTCCTGCTCTAAAACCAATAGTGGGACATTCTGTAGGACAAACCACCCTGCTTCCTCCTCATTTATGAACAAATAAATGGCATTAAAATTTGGAGAGGAACACTTATTTAGTCCTAAAGGAGAACAACCAAGTGCAACATATGAGTACATTCTTTCAATAAACTATGAAAAGACATCTGCTTTTTAAGAATCAGGGAAATTTGCACATGGACTGGATATAAAATGTTGATTTTACTGGGAACAAAAGAGCATTTTTTTTTTCATATCCTATCATTCTACTACAGATACTCATTATGTAAATGTGGTGAAATGTTCATCTTGTCCCTAAAATACTTCAGGAAAAATGAGTAAGGAGTAAAAGAGAGAATGAAATGACAGTCTGTCTTGATTTTAAAAACAGATAGCTGCTATGCATAGCTGCTATGGAGTGAATTGTGTCCCCTCTTGACTCCCAGTGTGATGGTATTGGGAAGTAGGGTCTTCGGGAGGTACCATGTTGATATGGTGTTTTGATGGTGGTCCCTCATGATAGGATTAGCCTCTCCCTCTTTTTCTCTCTCATTCTCCCTCTTCCTTCCCTTCAACCACCACATGTGAGAACATAGCAAGAAGAGAAAGACTGATGCAAGTCAAGAATGTCTTCACGGGGAACTCAACTGGCCACCGCCTTGATGTTGCATAGTCTCCAGTCTATGACAAGCTGTGCAACTAAGAGGTTTTGTGGTTTTGTAGTTATTGGTGCTGAATGATGAAATATAGAGTTCATGACACTCTTCTTTCTTATATTTGTTATCCTTGAAATAATTTTGCAGTAAGAAGTTTATAGAAAGTCCATTTTGAAGTTTCTGTGTTAGTGATACCATTATCTCAAATGAGTCTCTCAGTCTGGCTTTCCCTGGCCACTGCACTCTCACAAGCACAGACCCTCATCCAAAAAAAAGTGCTTAGACCCTTCCCTCCACCAAAACAATAATTATAGTTACCCAAGTGGAAATGTGGGAGAGGGATAAATTGGGAGTTTGATATTAATATATGTATACTACTTTATTTAATAGATAATCAACAAAGACCTACTGTACAGCACAAGAATTCTGCTCAATTGTGTGTAATATCTTGTATGGGAAAAGAATCTAAGAAACATGTGTATGTATAAGGGAATTAATTTCCCATACAACTAATATTAATACAATTCTGTAAATCAACTACACTCCTATATAAATTAAAACCTGAATTTTTTTTTTAATATTTACATGTAGAGACCCATGGAGTTCTTTAGGCTCGCAGGATTTCAGATAAGATGGTAGAGAAGACAGACTGGATGCAGGAATTTAGACATTACTTGGGGTTTCTTTTTCCTGAGCTTTAGTGTCTTTTGCTTCTAGTGTCACCTTTGATTTGTCTTTGGAGGATCTAATACAAGGGCTTGGAGACACCAGCTGGGTGTTAGTTGAAGGATGAGAGGGAGGCACTAGTGGGAGAGTGAAATCCCAGCCCCATAGCACTGGGTTGGGGCACAATTGAGGCACAACCTATATCCCAAGTTCCCTGTGAAAACAAGCTGTAGCTTCCTTCTCCATGACTTGTATGATATCGGACCTAGACTGGTTTCATCCTTTTTCATGTCCTGCTTCCCTTGAGACCTCACTGGTTTCTCTGGGAGAATTTTTTTTTTTTCGGGCAGGAATCCCTCAGAAGAAATGGAGTAGCCATCATGGTCACCAAAAGAGTCTGAAATGCAGTACTTGGATGCAATCTCAAAAATGAAAGAATGATCTCTGTTGATTTCCAAGGCAAACCATTCAATATCATGGTAATCCAAGTCTATGCCCCAACCAGTAATGCTGAAGAAGCTGAAGTTGAACGGNTCTATGGGGTCCCACAAAGTCGGACACAACTGAAGTGACTTTGCAGCAGCAGTAAGTTTTCACTGCTGTTCAGGACTTCCATATTTTCAGCGAGCAGGGGCGCCTCTGTAATTCAGTGCACTGGCTTTTCAATCCTGCGCTTCTCTTGATGTAGATCACAGGCTCTAGGGCACTCAGGCTCAGTAGCTGTGGTCCACCAGCTTAGTTGCCCTGAGGCATTTGCAATCATCCCAAACCAGGTCTCCATTTGCAATCATCCCAAACCAGGTCTCAAACGTATATCTTAAGCACTGGATCAAAAGGGAAAACACTCTGGAAGGAATTTTAAATAAATCATATCACATAAGAGTTGGCACCATGGCCTGTTTATGAGGAGACTGATAGAGGACTGTCCCTGCTTCAAGTAACCTGAGATCAGGACTGACTGAGGTTCCCCTCCCAATGGTTCCTACAGGATCTTGAAGCTCTCCTGCCATGTGGCTTTGTTCTTGCTTCAGTTTCTGAATCCCACACTAGAGCACAGCTTCCAGAGGGCAGGGCTGTCACTTTACTCACTTCTAAATATACATCAGTAGATATTGTCTCATTCAGACCCTAATGTCAAGACAGGGATAACACAGAGGTCAGTTATTCTATTATGAGTGTTAGGTAATAATTTCAACTACTGTAATAAAAACCTTAGTAACATTGTCTTAAATACAATACAATTTCAATTCTCTTTCATATAATGTTAGTGCAGGTCTCTCCACAGAGATGAGGACCCACTTCTTTCTTGTCACATCTTCTACCTGTGCTACTTACCTCTGGTCTAACATGGCTGCTCCAGCTCCTGTCATTATATCTGCATTCCAGCTAGTGGGACAGAAAATAATACTTCCATTTGGAAGTGACATATCACCTCTACTCAGATTCCACTGGCCAAAGTATCTTCCATGGTCATGGCAAACCTGGGGGTGGTGGGCACACAGAAGGGCAGGGGAATGTGATCCTACTCAGAACATTCACGATGAGTAACAAGGGCCACCACCCTTCATTCATATCCCTATATTCATTCTTCTTTGGTTCTCCCCACACAGCACTCGGTCTGTTTTGGCCTGCAGATATGGATATGGATGAGGTTATAAGAAAGGACATGGCCCCAGGATGAACAAACATGGAAAAAACAAGAATAAAAAGAAGATAAGAAAGTATAAAAATTCAAAATCTAAAGGAAAGCATGCTTATAATCATATTTTGCATTTATACAATTTAGGTATAATGGTTGATGAATCAATTTATAAAATAAAAATTAGAAAAATGTAAAATATAAATATATTCACTAAACCCAACAAAATGATAAGGCTATATCATATTAAACACATAGTAGTATCAGGATTAAGTTTGGATGCACATTTTGTGAAACTAAAACAACTATAACTTTGGCAAGATAAACTTGATTTTTCTCTCCTACTGAAACAAAGCTAGAGGTGGGCCAGCCAGAGCTTGGGTGCTATCCATCTCCAAGGTTACCTGATTGTCCAATAAAACTGCAGGAGTTCCAGCCATCACAACTAAAATCCAGGCAACAGTTAGGAAGTAGGTGGGGAAGGGAAGAGTCTCATCTCTTAGCTCCTTGAAAGCAGTATTGCAAGAAATCCCTCTTACAGATCTGCTTGCATCTCTAAGTCATCAGTCATGCCTCAGAGCATGGGTGGGTAGGAAGTGCAGTTCTGTAGCTACTGGGCTCATGGCTATATAACCAACTACTTTCAGTTTTGAAATAGAACCAGAGAATACATCATTTTGTAGGTATCCTGCAGCGCCTGCCTTAAAGAAAAAAAAATGGAATAGCCTGAATGGCTGGGCAAAGTGTGGGAGCCAGGGGAAAGGAGCAGCAATGAGAAACAGCTAGATGGATCTGAACTGTGCTCCAGAAAATAGAGGCAGACTGGTCAGTAGAGATCTTCTAATGACTGAAGTGAGGATTACACATACCACATGACCCAACTTGGTTTGAAAACTGCTTTTCAACTCAGGTCCCAAATATCTCTCAATTCTTCAGCTTCTAAATACCTTCTCTTTGTTACCTCACATTCTGACCTACCTGTCTCACCTTCCTTATTTCTGTTCACATCACTTCTCCATCTAGTCCACCAGCATTACAAGATCCAGTATTGAAAACTTAGCAAAACTTTCTAGAAGTGGGTAGAAACACAATGACTATTTTTACTTTACTATTTGTTTGTCCTGATCAAGGTCTTTTGAAAAGACTGAAATGGCTATAATTATAGAGATCTCACATTTCCTCTAAAATCCCAACCAAGAATGTGACTTCCTTGGACCTGGAGGGGATGCATTCACTTTTGGATCCACAGGTCTTAGCAGAACAGTAAGTCCCCTGTCTGTGAACAAGTTACACTTCAGAAGAGTGTTCAAAAATCCCAATTTCTTCATAAATCCAGCAAAGTTTCTTGGGTAGCCAACTAAGACAATTGGCTATATATTACTGTAGTTTAATAGCTTTGTGATACTTTTCATACGAATAATATGCAAAAAAAACAAACACAAAAAAAGAAACATTTTTAATCTTGCAGTACCTGGAAAGGGCATGGCAACCCACTCCAGTATTCTTGTCTGGAGAATCCCCATGGCAAGAGGAACCTGGCTGACTGCAGTCCACATGTTGAAAATTCAGTCACAGCTGAGCAACTAAGCACACTTTTTAAAATAGAATAGTAGTGCCATCTACATTACCACTGAATTTATGCTTCCTTTCAGACAGCATAGGCTTGAAATAAAAGTCTTGCACTATTGTACTCCATACAGTTCTGTACAGTAAAGTATACAAATGCACACCAACTTGTCTTGGATGTGCCCACGACAATGTGTGTCAGATCTGTGAACTAACTGATGTGATTGCAAATGCAAATGCACTTTTACATGTTTGAAAGTTTTATACTTGAATGCTTGTGTGTAACAAACTTGCTACACAGGTTTTCAGTGAATGTATGTAGTGAAGGAACAAGAGAGAAGAGTAAGGAGCTGCCTGTTCTTTCCCTTTTTATGTGTATTATGGCCAGTCTGAATAGGGATTTCATTGGGTGTAATTGAGGCCCGATGTATGGGAATATGGTTGCAAGTGACAGAGGATCAAAATCCCAGGAGGTAGGACAAGAGCCGTGGTTGGTTGAAAAGAGCCAAGAGTGTGAAACAGGAGGAAACAAGTTTTCACTGGTTTATGTGAAAGACTTGGCAAATATCATCTGGATTTGTGTGTAGTGATTTAGCTGTGGTTTAGAGGAGCAGTCCCTGTTGCCCAGGATGAGCAAGAGAGGAGAAGAGAAAGGAGACTGAACTGTGAAAATCAAACGTGCATGTCTAGTATTGTTGAGGTATGTCAAGTATGTCTAGTATTGCAGAGATGTTAAGTCCTGTAACTTTATCTGCTACCCCCTGAGAAGAATTAGAGTTGTAAAAGAGGGAAGGTCTGCACTACTAGCACCTTATTCTTCTGTCCAGTGAACATTGATTTCTAATGCCATTTCTTTATAAACAGAGGATGTACTTTGTATGATTAAAGTCTTCTAATTTATTGTTCCATATAAACTTTTGGTGCTGTTCTGTGTGCAGGCACCTGGGGCTCTGGGGCCTGGCAGGCTCTGTTTCAGCTGCACAGTGCAGTGTACAGGGATCTGCTGTCATCTGGGCCCTGGGTTATATCTTCAGTGTGGGTTCACATCTGAGGGGTTAACTCTAGTTGGGTTTAATTTGATCATCTTGTCTTTATCTTCAGTTTGTCCCATGTTCTTTCTTCCCATGTCTCTTTTTATCCCTGACTTCTCTGTGACTGAGTACTTTTTATAATTCTCTTTTATATCTTTATCACTTATTAACTGTAACTTTTTTAAGTAGTTTTAAGATCCATGGTATACATCTTTAACTTGCTAATCTATCATTATTAATTATGACAATTATTAAATTATTTATTCATTTATGATTTCTTTGTCTGTACTGGGTCTTAGTGTGGCATGCAGGATCTTCCCTGTGGTAGAGACTCTCTATCTGAGGAGGGCAATCTCAGTACTTGCAGCGTGTAAACTCTATTTGAGACATGCAGGCTTAGTTGCTCAGTGGCATGTGGGATCTTAGTTCTCTGGCAAAGGAACAAACCTTTGCCATTTGCGAATGCTTTGCATTGCAAAGCAGATCCTTAACCACTGGACCACCAAGGAAGTCCCTATATTTACCTTTTAATACATATTACCTGTTTATCATTTTGAGTACTGTTCATTCCCCCTGTACATAAAGATTTTCACTTGGTTTTAAATTCCTCTGCCTTGAAACCTTTAAAAAAAAACATTTATTACATTGGTCTGTTGGTGTTGATGCACTTTTGCAGTTGTTGTATGTGTGAGACAGTATTTTATCTTGGTTTTAATATGTATTTTTCCTGGGTATAAAATTCGGAGTCAATTATGATTCTCTCAGAATTTAAGATGTGGTGCCAGTGTCCTCTGGCTAACATTGTTTATTTTGCCTAATCTGCTGTCATCCCATTTTTTGTTCTGCTGTGTCTGCTTTTCCTTCTGGTTACATTTCTTTGGTTGATTGTCTTAAACCATGCATTACGATGTGCCTTTGTATAGTTGTCATATTTCTTGTCCTTGAATTAATTGAGTTTCTGTGTTAACGGGTTTCAAGCTTTCATTATTCCTGGAAATTTTTCAGCCAGTAATTATGCAGTTCTTTGCTCTATTCTCCTATCTTTCACTTCCTGTGGGATTCCATTTACATATATTTAAGCACTCTTAAAGTTATTTCAAATCTCTCTGATGCACAATTAATTATTTTCCCACAGTCTTTGCATTCCTACTTTACATGTCCCTATTTAACATACTCAATATTCTTCAGCTTCATGCATAAAAGGATTATTGATGATCACTCATCTAGAGCCAGACATCCTGGAATGTGGAGTCAAGTAGACCTTAGAAAGTATTACTATGAACAAAGCTAGTGGAGGTGATGGAATTCCAGTTGAGATATTTGAAATCCTGAAAGATGATGCTAGGAAAGTGCTGCACTCAATATGCCAGAAAATTTGGAAAACTCAGCAGTTGCCACAGGATTGGAAAAGGTCAGTTTTCCTGCTAATCCCAAAGAAAGGCAATGCCAAAGAATGCTCAAACTACCACATAATTGCACTCATCTCACACACTAGTAAAGTAATGGTCAAAATTGTCCAAGCCAGGCTTCAGCAATACATGAACCGTGAGATTCCAGATGTTCAAGCTGGTTTTAGAAAAGGCAGAGGAACCAGAGATCAAATTGCCAACATCCACTGGATCTTGGCAAGAGAGTTCCAGAAAAGCAAGAGAGTTCCAGAAAACATCTATTTCTGCTTTATTGACTATGCCAAAGCCTTTGACTGTGTGGATCACAATAAACTGTGGAAAATTCTGAAAGAGATGGGAATACTAGACCACATGACCTGCCCCTTGAGAAAACTATATGCAGATCAGGAGGCAACAGTTAGAACTGGACATGGAACAACAGACTGGTTCCAAATAGGAAAAATAGTATGTCAAGGTTGTATATTGTCACCCAGGTTATTTAACTTATGCAGAGTACACCACGAGAAATGCTGGGCTGGAAGAAGCACAAGCTGGAATCAAGATTGCTGGGAGAAATATCAATAACCTCAGATATGCAGATGACACCATCCTTATGGCAGAAAGTGAAGAGGAACTCAAAAGCCTCTTGATGAAAGTGAAAGAGGAGAGTGAAAAAGTTGGCTTAAAGATCAACATTCAGAAAATGAAGATCATGACAACTGGTCCCATCACTTCATGGGAAATAGATGGGGAAACAGTGGAAACAGTGTCAGACTTTATTTTGGGGGGGCTCCAAAATCACTGCAGATGGTGGCTGCAGCCATGAAATCAAAAGACGCTNCCTAGAATAATTTTCTGACCTGATTCCCTATTTTATGAGTATGTTAGTTTCTATGACAGATATTGACTCAAGTGTTCGCAGATTACCACAGAAAAATGATCTTTGTTACTACGTCTTTCACTGCACATTAGGTGTCAGAATGCATTGCATATAACAAGTTGTCAAGGCAAGGAGTTGTGTCTACAAAAAATAAAAATAAAAAGTGTGAAGTAACAACTTAAATGTTTTAGAATTAGCAGGCATATTTTCAGTAGTTTTATAGCATTTGTAATGCGTCTGTATTTTTAAAATAATAATAGAAAAAAATGAGTTCTGACTTCTTTTTGGAGGTGTGTTGTAATCCCTGAATTTCTCAAAACATATGGTGATTCTCAAAATTATCCTTTTTCCACCTACTGCTAGAAATTTCTTGCCTACTGATTTCAGCACCTCTTCAATGTGTTAAAACCAATTAGTAATACATCAAAGAATTTTTTTTTTAATAACAGAAAGTTTAAACTACTGTGGAATATTTGGGCATTAAGCTCTGTGAAAATCGATCTACTGAACTTTGATCTGTGCCTGTGAGGATAAATTCATAATGTTTTCATTACCAAATTGGAGTCTCATCAGGAAGCAATCTAAACAAAAATACATGATCTAACCATGGCTATAATGGTAAGCTCTTTGAAACGTACATGTTTTAGGCATCCAGTTATCTATTTTTATTAGGTATATATCAACAGATTGTCTTCCCTAGTTTTCCCTACAGTGAAATTAAAATCAATTATTTTTAATACTAAGAATCCAGCAAAAATTAATGAACTAGCAGACTGCAACAACTACAACGGAAAGCTACAGATTGCTGAACATTTGCTTTTAATTTTATTTCTAGTTCAAAATGGCTCAGTGATAAAGAATTTGCCTGCAGTGCAGGAGATGTAGGTTTGATCCCTGGGTTGGGAAGATCCCCTGGAGTAGGAAATGGGAACTTGCTCGTGTTTTCTTGCTTGGAGAATCCCATGGGCAGAGGAACCTGACGGACTACAGTCCATAGGATCACGAAAGAATAGGGCAGTACTGAGTGACTAAACTACAATAATTAGTTCAAATACAGTTGAAAATCATGCAAGCACATAGTTCACTAATTTATACAGATCTTTCCCAGCATCAGTGTCTTTTCCAGTGAGTCAGCTCTTCACCAAGGAAGACTTTGGTTACCTGCTAATTATCAGACAAAAAGAGAAAATTAGAGAAAGACTTTCCAATTGGACTTGGAATTAGACTTAGGGTGCAGATAAAAAAGGAGAACTGACTTCTCAGTGTCACAGTCAGAGGAGGATTTCAACTACAATAGACTAATCTATTGGTNCTGCTAATTATCAGACAAAAAGAGAAAATTAGAGAAAGACTTTCCAATTGGACTTGGAATTAGACTTAGGGTGCAGATAAAAAAGGAGAACTGACTTCTCAGTGTCACAGTCAGAGGAGGATTTCAACTACAATAGACTAATCTATTGGTTTATAGGCAATTATTTAAAATATCAGTTCTTAGATAAAGGCAAGTTTGAATTTAGAAGATAAAAGATGTTATCTTCTAAATGGGATGTTAATGTATAAGAAATTAAGATAAGTTGTTTAAAATCAAACACATGAGTGATGAGACAATCTCATATAAGCTAAGTCCACCTATCAACCACTTTTTAAATTTATTATCCATTTTGGAAAGTGATATTGATGAACATCTGCTTAATTAAATTACTGTGCTTGTCTTGACAGACTCATTTGGCTGGAATAATAAGTTAACATACACATTTTTAGGCAGATCACCATAAATCATAGGCTTAGATTATAAGGTTATGTTGTTCAGTTGCTAAGTCATGTCCAACTCTTTGCGACCCTGTGGACTGCAGCACGCCAAGCTTCCTTGTCCTTCACCATCTACTCGAGTTTGATCAAACTCATGTCCACTGAGTCAGTGATGCCATCCAACTATCTCATCCCCTGTCGTCCCCTTCTCCTCCTGCCTTCAATCTTCCCCAGCATCAGGGTCTTTATGTGTACACAGTTGTTTTATATTTTGATGTTATCAAGCATAACAAAACATGTAACTTTTTATTCTTTCCCTCTTTCCTTCTTTTGTTGCTTTTATTTCTCCCATTTTACTTCCAGCTAAAGGGTTGAATCCACACACCCTGCAGTGGAAGCACAGGATACTATCCACTGGACTGCAGACAATTCCCCCCAAAGCTTGTTTGCTCATTCTCTAGGCTAGGGACGTTAACAATACTCCGTGCATTTATCAGAACTCATAAATGTCTTTGTCAGGCTCTCTGTATCTTCAGGAAAAGTGGCTTCGGTAGCCTAAAGACAGTCTACTTGACACAAGTTCCACGTGCAGGGTCTTGGAAACAGAAGTATCCCCAAGCTAGGGAAGAATGCACAGAAGTGACAGAGGAATTGGAGGGTGTGTTAGTTTCCTTTCAGTGGTTGTTGTTCAATCACTAAGTCATGTCCAACACTGCGACCCCAAGAACTGTAGCCCACCGGGCTCCTCTGTCCGTGGGATTTCCGAGGTGAGAATACTGGAGTGGTTTACCACTCCATTCTCCAGGGGATCTTCCTGACTCAAGGACTGAACCTGGGTCTCTGGCATTGGCAAGTGGATTCCTTTATCGCTGAGCCACCAGGGAAGCCTGTATCATTAATAGTTTCCTAGGAAAATCCCATGGACGGGGGAGCCTGGTGGGCTGCAGTCCATGGGGTCTCGAAGAGTTGGACACGACTGAGTGACTTCACTTTCACTTTTCACTTTCATGAATTGGAGAAGGAAATGGCAACCCACTCCAGTGTTCTTGCCTGGAGAATCCCAGGGATGGGGGAGCCTGGTGGGCTGCCGTCTATGGGGTCGCACAGACCCCGCATTGCTGAAGCAACTTAGCAGCAGCAGCAGCAGCAGGGCTGCTGTAACAAATTCCCACAGCTGGATGAATTAAGCAGGAAGAATGCATCCTCTCAGTTGTGTTGGCTGGAAGTCTAGCAGGGTTGAAGTCTTGCCGTCTTGTGGAAGTTCTGTTGGAGACTCTATACCAGGCCTCTGTCCTGGCTTCTGGTGTTTGCCAGCAATCCTCTGCATTCCTTGGTTTCCAGATAAATCCCTCTAGTCTCTGCTTCCGTCTTTGCCTGGTGTTCCCCTGTATGTCTTCACATCTTTCTGGTAACCAGGTTTTCTTTTCTTTTAAGGAGACAAGTTGAATCAGGGCCCACCCTAATCCGGTATGCTCTCATCTAAATTTTGCTACATCTGCAAAGACTCTATTTCCAGATAAGGCCACACAGGTGGGTTTAGGGATGGGATAGATCTTTTAGGATGACACATTTCTACCCAAAATGCTCCTGGAAGAACCTGGAGGAACAAGAGAATGGTGGTGAGTGATACCCCCAAACCCTGGGAACAGGGATTTTCCCAGTGATAAAATTCTGAGTCAGTTCAAATAAAAATAAGCCTTGTGAATCAAGATATTTCCTCATTGTGATATTTCTCCTGACAATAGTCAGGGAGGTTCAGTAGTAAAAGTTGTCTGGACTGGGGCTTTGAGTGAGCTCCAAACCTGCTCTGGCCCCTTTAGCGCCTTCTATCCTAGACTGCTGATTTTACAGCTACCATGCTTTCAAGCAAGCTTGGACAGCAAGGAGATCAAACCAGTCAATCCTAAAGGATATCAGTCCTGAATATTCATTGGAAGGATGGATGCTGAAGCTGAGGCTCCAGTATTCTGGCCACCTGTTGCAAAGAGCTGACCCATTGAAAAACACTCTGAAGCTGGGAAAGATGGAAGGCAGGAGGAAAACGGGATGACAGAGAATGAAATGGTTGGACGGCATCACAGACTCAATGGACATGAGTTTAGGCAGGCTTCGGGAGATAATGGAGGACAGGGAAGCCTGGTGTCCTGCAGTCCATAGGGTCACAAAGAGTTGAACACGACTGAACAACTGAACAACAATAAGCGCTTGCAAGTCGGTTGGTTGTATGGCTACTGGGGAACTGGGGAAGGAGGAAGGGAACAAAATATGTTGAAATGCCACAAAGCTCATTGTTCTTACTGAGATTCAGTGATATATGTTGAATCATAGATTGTTCCAAGCTTTTGCTTAATTTCTACAATTCCAGAAAAAGATTGATTTTGACAATTTCTCTTTGTTTTTAAGAAAGGACAGATTTGGGGGTGTTATTTCACTACCATTCTCTTGGTAGGAGGCATTAATAGACTGGTGTTTTTTTTTTTTTAATCAAGTGTGTTCCTATAAAAACATTTCTATAGCAGCACACAATTTGGCAGGTGCTCCAGGGAACATATTCTTGTAGGAGTACTTTCTACATTCTTTTCTTGGCACACACTCAATCCAAATAGTTAATTTCAATGTGATGTCCAAATTCAGTTGGTGTTGTTGTTTTAGTCTTTAAGTCGTGTATGAATCTTTTGTGAGCTCACCAGGTTCCTCTGTCCTTGGGATTTCGCAGGAAAGAATACTGGAGTGGATTGCCATTTCCTCCTTCAGGGGATCTTCCCAATCCAGGGATTGAACCCACATCTCTTGCATTGGCAGGCAGACTCTTTAACACTGAGCCACCCCTGAAGCCTCCCAAATCAGGTGAGGTATATTAAATTTGGAAATTCTTAATGGAAACCTTTTCTACTTAGAGTCCAGGCTAAGGCAGATGTATTTCTTACTTTCGCATGCTAGTTTTTTCTGAACCACCCTTTCAGCGAAGGTGGCAACACAGTGAGCTGGCCTCCACTATGCACTACCATGCTGTTCTCCTTCCATTCCAAGTATCACCTGATCGTATTTCTCAGGACAAATCTGTTATTATAAGAAATGTTTCTTGTGGGGGAACCACTATCACAGTCAATATAATTAAGGTGTGGACATTGCTGTTGGCTCTTCACTCCATTCATACTCATGCTCAATATTATTCTACCACTTCTCCTGGAGTTATACAGTTCTTCCTATACAATTAGGCATCAAGCAAGACGTTTGGTTTTTAGGTGGTGGATGCAAGCTTACTCCATTTTTGTTTTGTTTACTTGTTTATTTTCCTTTATGCTGTTTATTGGAATTCTAAGAATCTTGATTTCTACACTTACGAGAGTATTTTGTGAGTTTTATCAAAAAAGCAAGAGGGTTCCAGAAAAACATCGATTTCTGCTTTACTGAGTATGCCAAAGCCTTTGACTGTGTGGATCACAATAAACTGTGGAAAATTCTGAAAGAGATGGGAATACCAGACCACCTGACCTGCCTCTTGAGAAACCTATATGCAGGTCAGGAAGCAACAGTTAGAACTGGACAGGGAACAACAGGCTGGTTCCAAACAAGAAAAGGAGTACGTCAAGGCTGTATATTGTCACCCTGCTTATTTAACTTATATGCATCATGAGAAATGCTGGGCTGGAAGAAGCACAAGCTGGAATCAAGATTGCTGGGAGAAATATCAATAACCTCAGATATGCAGATGACACCACCCTTATGGCAGAAAGTGAAGAGGAACTAAAAAGCCTCTTGATGAAAGTGAAAGAGGAGAGTGAAAAAGTTGGCTTAAAGCTCAACATTCAGAAAACGAAGATCATGGCATCTGGTCCCATCACTTNCCAGAGGCCCGAGACCCTTGGCACTACCGGCTGCCAGGTGGTTGTTGCTGAAGAAGACGCAGGGATCCGCTTGCTCGTCCATGGCAGTCGCAGGAACCGGGGAAGCTGCCCAGGCAACTGCGGCAGCCAGCAGCGCCTCCTCCTCCCTCCGCCACTCCCCGCCCACACCCCAGTCAGCAGGGAGCAGCCGCCTGGGCGTGGGGGCCGGCCGAGCCCGGGACGGGCCAGGAAATGGGTCAACTGCGGCTCGCAGGCAGCCCAGGGCTTGCTGGGAAATCAAGACCCTATTTCTTAAAGCAAAATTCATATATATATATAATAATTTTGTGACTTTGTTTTTTTTTTTTCCTTTAATATTGTATTTTTGAGAATCCAACCTCTACTCTAGATTTTTTATCTTTTCTTTCTGGTATTTGTTAGCAATTTTGTACCTTTAAGAACCCGATCTTCAGCAACCATTTTTACTTCAGAGTGAGATCACTGGCTTGATTGTTCTCTTCCCCTTTGGATCTCCTTTTTCTCCACCAGGTCGCCTCTATCTCCTCCTTCCCCCTTCTCTTATCTACCCAACTCTGTGAATCTCTTTGTGTGTTCCAGACTATGGAGAACACTTAGGGAAATGATTACTGGCTGGATTTGTCTCTCTCCTTTTGATTCCCCCCTTTATCCCCCCTGGCCACCTCTGTCTCCTTCCTCCCTCTTCTCTTCTCTGTGTAACTCTGTGAACAACTCTGAGGGATCCAGACTGTGAAGAGCACATAGGGAAGTGATTACTGGCTAGTTGGCTCTTGCTTGTTTTGATTACCCCTCTTCTACCCCTGGTCACCTCTATCTCCCTCCTCCCTCTTCTCTTCTCCATGTAACTCTGTGAACCTCTCTGGGTGTCCCTAACTGTGGAGAAACTTTTCATCTTTAACCTATATGTTTTATCATTGGTGCTGTATAGATGGAGAAGTCTTGAGGCTACTATAAGAGTAAGACTGAAAACCAGAAGCAGTAGGCTTAAGTGCAAATCCTGAGAACACCAGAGAACTCCTGACTCCAGGGAACATTAATCGATAGGAGCTCATTGAACGCCTCCATACCTACACTGAAACCAAGCACTACCCAAGGGCCAACAAGTTCCAGAGCAAGGCATATCACGAAAATTCTCCAGCAAAACAGGAACATAGCCCTGAGCTTCAATATACAGGCTGCCCAAAGTCACTCCAAACCCATCGACATCTCATAACTCATTACTGGACACTTCATTGCACCCCAGAGACAAGAAATCCAGCTCCACCACCAAGAACACCAACACAAGCTTCCCTAAACAAGAAACTTTGACAAGCCACCTGTCAAACCCCACCCACAGGGAGGAAACTCCACAATAAACAGAATTCTACAAACTGCCAGAATACAGAAAGGCGACACCAAACACAGCAATATAAACAAGATGAAGAGGCAGAGAAATACCCAGCAGGTAAAGGAACCGAATAAATGTCCACCAAACCAAACAAAAGAGGAAGAGATAGGGAATCTACCTGATGAAGAATTCTGAATAATGATAGTGAAAATGATCCAAAATCTTGAAAACAAAAAGGAATTACAGATAAATAGCCTGGAGACAAGGATTGAGAAGATGCAAGAAAGGTTCAACAAAAACCCAGAAGAAATAAAAAAGAGTCAATATATAATGGATAATGCAATAAATGAGATCAAAAACACTCTGGAGGGAACCAAGAGTAGAATAACAGAGGCAGAAGATAGGATAAGTGAGGTAGAAGATCGAATGATAGAAATCAATGAAACAGAGAGAAAAAAAGAAACTAACTGAAAGAAATGAGAACAATTTCAGAGACCTCTAGGACAATGTTAAAAGCCCCAACATTCAAATCAGAGGAGTCCCAGAAGAAGAAGACAAAAAGAAAGACCATGAGAAAATACTTGAGATAATAGTTGAAAACTTACCTAAAATTAGGAAGGAAATAATCATGCAAGTCCAAGAAACGCAGAGAGTCCATAAAAGGATAAACCCAAGGTGAAATTAATCAAATTAACAAAGATCAAACACAAAGAACAAATATTAAAAGCAGCAAGGAAAAAACAATAAATAGAACACAAGAGAATTCCCATAAGGATAACAGCTGATCTTTCAATAGAAACTCTTCAGGCCAGGAGGGAATGGCAGAGCATACTTAAAGTGATGAAAGAAAATAACCTACAGCCCAGATTACTGTACCCAAAAAGAATCTCATTCAAATATGAAGGAGAAATCAAAAGCTTTACAGACAAGCAAAAGCTGAGAGTATTCAGCACCACCAAACCAGCTCTCCAACAAGTGTTAAAGGATCTTCTCTGGACAGGAAACACAGAAAAGGTTTATAAACGTAAATCCAAAACAATAAAGTAGATGGCAACAGAATCATACTTATCAATAATTACCTTAAATGTAAATGGGTTGAATGCCCCAACCAAAAGACAAAGACTGGCTGAATAGATACAAAAACAAGACCACTATAAATGTTGTCTACAAGAGACCCACCTCAAAACAAGGGACACATTTAGACTGAAAGTGAAGGGTTGAAAAAGATATTCCATGCAAATAGAGACTTAAAGAAAGCAGGAGTAGCAATACTCATATCAGATAAAATAGACTTTAAAACAAANGATACAAAAACAAGACCACTATAAATGTTGTCTACAAGAGACCCACCTCAAAACAAGGGACACATTTAGACTGAAAGTGAAGGGTTGAAAAAGATATTCCATGCAAATAGAGACTTAAAGAAAGCAGGAGTAGCAATACTCATATCAGATAAAATAGACTTTAAAACAAAGATGGTGAAAGGAGACAAATAAGGACACTACATAATGATCAATCCAAGAAGAAGATATAATTATTATAAATATAAAAGCACCCAACATAGGAACACCACAATATGTAAGACAAATGCTAACACGTATGAAAAAGGAAATTAACAATAACACAATAATAGTGGGAGACTTTAACACCCCACTCACACCTATGGCTAGATCAACTAAACAGAAAATTAACAAGGAAACACAAACTTAAATGATACAATAGACCTGTTAGACCTAATTGACATCTATAGGATATTTCAACACAAAACAATGAATTTCACCTTTTTTTCAAGTGCACACGGAACCTTCTCCAGGATAGATCACATCCTGGGCCATAAATCTAGCCTTGGTAAATTTTNCCGTCTATGGGGTCGCACAGAGTCGGACACGACTGAAGCGACTTAGCAGCAGCAGTAGCAGCAGCAGCAAGCAGCTCTAGGCCTAACTATCTCATTCTGGGGCTTCTCCTTAGGACTGAGAGAACTTTTAGAAGTCTCCTGCCCTAAGTAGACCCACTGGCCTGGATCAGGCCACCATGCCCCATCTTAAACCAATCACTGGCATGGACTAGTCATTGGAGGAAAGCATCCACAGATGTTGGCAAGCAGTCTCCATGGCATACTGGTCCATGCAAGGGAGGATGGGGCCTGAGCTGCCATGGAGATGGATTCATCTTGGGGCCCCACATTTCATCAAGCCCCTGTAGGGCCTGTTGATAGAAAAAAAATGAAGGAACACTGGAACTTTTCAACTGTCCTCTGGGTCTGGGCCTCCCACCCACCCCCAACAAGCCAAGAACTCAGCACAAAAACCAAAATAGTACTGTTTTATTCCAATCTTGAAGCGCCAGAGTCCAGACGGTTCCCCTCCCCTGCTGGAGAGACCCCAGTCCATCCCATCAGACCCCCAGGGCCCCCCTCTTGTTCTGTCTCTTCCGGTAATGACCAACCAGTAGGCGAAGGTGATCCAAGACTCGAGGCCTCAGAGAAATCCCCAAATCAACCCCCTCCCATTTCTTTTCTCCCCT
>SJYV01020029.1:0-23500 GCA_006410875.1 Neotragus pygmaeus
CCGGAGGCCCGTCTGAGGCTGCTCAGGCGGGAAAGCGGGGGCCCCGGAGGCCGCGGGCGCCGCCTGCCTCCTCCGCGTGGCCCAGGCAGCCCTGCCTCCGTGTGCGGCGCGCCCGGGGGCCGCACGCCCGTCATTTCTGGAACCGTCCGCGGCGGCCCCGTGGCTGCGAGGCCTCCGCTCGGGGCACGGCCTTCCTTCCCTTCGAGCCCCTCCCGGGCGCTGGCGGGCAGCGTCTCCACCCGCGCGGCCGGCGGGGTCCGGCTCCCAGACGCCTCGCCTGGACGGCGGCGCTGCCAAGCCCGGGGCGGGGGCGGGGGCCGCGGTCTCGTCACAAAATGGCGGGGGCGGCGGCCATCTCGCGCGGCTCTGGGAAGACAGAGGCGGCGGCGCGGGGGGCAGGCGCCCGCGGCAGGAGGCGGCGCCCACTCAGCAGGCGGCGCGGGCCGCGTGGGCCGGGCCGGGGAGTCCAGAGCCCTCCTCCTGCCGGAGCTCCCGGGCACCCGGCCGCCAGAGGCCCGTTGCCCTTGGGTGGCCCCCAGAAGGGATGCCTCACGGGGTCTGGGTCCTCAGTGGCCTGAGGGTGGGGCCGCCTCTGACCGAGCGGCCTGAGGGGCGCTCCTGCCTTCTAGGGACACCCCGGCACAGCCACCCCACCGAGATCCAGGCTGGCACCTCCTGTCTGCCCAGGGCAGGGGGAGGGGGCACAGGGGCGGCTGCCAGGAAACGCCCCGGGGGTGTGGGCACAGCCCTCGTGGCCGCCCGCGGCACCGAGACCCCGCCTGACCCGCAGAGCCGCGCGCACCAGCCCCCGCCGCCTCAGGACTCCCGTCCTGCTTGCCTGGCTCGGGTTCCTTGCGGGGAGCCCCCTCCCCACTTCCTCCGGACAAGGGGCACGTCCCTCTCACCCGGTCAGCCTGCTTCAGAACCCCAGACGTAAGGCCGAGACCAGCAACCCTGCTCTGGGAGCCCTGAGTCCGGCCACTGCCACTCCCTGCTCCTGCAGACGGAAAACCCAGGATGGAGATCATTCTCCTTTAAAGGTGGTGGACAGGTCTGGGGGTCAGCACGGACCTGGCTGCAGCCAGCAGGGGAGCCCTTGGAAAGCAACCGGCTCAGGGGAGACGCCACCCACACATCTGGGGGCACAGGCGGGTGCAGAGCCAGGCAGGGCCCGTGTGCAGGTCTGGGTCCCGGGCAGCGCCCTGGCCTCTTTCCCTATGCCCACCCTGGTGCTCCACCCACGCTGGGCAGGAGCCACGTGGGGCCCAGTCAGTACCTCTGCAGGCAATGTCCCTGTTCTCCCTGACGCCCTGGGGACCTGTGGATAGAGGCTGCCCCGCTGGCTCTTCAGGGGTTTGCATGGATGTGGGTCCTCAGGACACGCAGGCGTGCGTGTGGGCCCAGCATCCCACGGGCAGGGACACGTTGAGAAGCTGTACGTGCTGAGCCTAAGATTGCCGGGTGTCTGGGGTCACGGCCTGGAGAAAGGGTACCTCAGCGACCCCTGCCCCGGGGGTGTTCCAGATCCTCGAGGTTCTCCTGGCCCGTGGTGCCCCGAGAGGATCGGGGCGCCCCTGAGCTGTGCCGGGCCTTGTGGAGTCTTGGGCTGGGGTGGGCAGAAGCAGGGCGCATGCCCCACACACACCCAGGCACGTGCCCTCACGGCCTCCTGCGTGTCTGCCAGGCCACGGGTCGGTCCCAGGGGCACATGGGTGCCCCAGCCCGGGTGCTGGACCCAGCTCTCAGGGCGGTGTCTCCGCTGGGTGGCTGGAGGGAGTCCACAGGGAGTGCCCCGGAGAGGGCCACACTGGACAGCCGTGAGCGGAGCGCGCGGCCCTGTCTCCCTGGGACGGCCTGGCGGGCCTTCTCTCTGGTGTCGTCCCTCCCCGGGCCTGGCCTGCTCTCTGCCTCCACCCCTTTGCTCTCTCCTTTGCTGTTACACTCCCACCAGGTCTCTCTTTCCCTCGTCCCTGATGTCCCCCAGGGGGGCCTCCTCCCTCCCTGCCCTCAGGCAGCGGCTGGCTCAGGCCCTGCGTGCAGACACAAAAGCCCTGGGGCGGCGTCTGCGGAGTCTGGCAGGCAGGCTGGGCCCGTAAACACGCGAGGCCCAGATGGCAGAGGGGTCCCGGGCCCTCTCCAGGCAGACCTGGGAGGCAGGCCTGCCCTGGGCCATGGCACCAGGCAGGGGACAGGGAGAGGCTGACAGTCCGGCCCTGACCCTCACGGACCCTGTGGCCCTCTAGGAGACTGGCAGCAGCCGAGGGGGCCCGACAGTCGGCCGTGCAGGCTGGCTCCTGGGAGGGGCAAGGTGTGGCTGGGGGCCCAGCAAACTCGGAGCACAACAGCTCCCTCAAGGCACAGGGCCAAGCGGCAGGGCGGGACATCCTGACACAGTGAGCCCTGAGCTCTGCCCAGAGGTCACCAGGCCCCCGCTCGCAGCCCAGGCCCTCCTACAGCGGCTGCCTCCTTGCAAAGGGGGCTTCATCCACCATACGTGCCGGGGCCAGCCGGAAACACCCCCCAAGTCAAGCTGCCTGGGGGAGACCTCGGCAAGCCCCTGACCCTGTACTCACCCTGGACCCTGGGCCGCAGAAAGAGGCTGGCAGGAGGGCAGAGCTGGAGGGGGGAGGGGCGCACCCCCAGCTGAAGCCAAGCAAGTGGCAAGAATTGCCTGTCTGGCCCGGTGACCCCCTCAACACACACACACATGCGTGTGCTACACGCTTGTGCTCCCTCAGACATACCCAGCCCAGGGTGGCGCCAGACGGAGCGGGTGGGGAGCTCTGAGTTTCAACATTCGAACGCTACCTGACCTGAAGGTGGCACAGTCATCCGAGCTCCAGGCATCAGCTGAGGACCGAGGCGTCCAGGCGGAGGGATGAGGCCTGGGAGGAGAGAGATGCTGGCTAAGCTGTGGGAAAGCGCACACCCTACGTCTGCACACTGTTGGCTTCGGCCCTCCCCAAGACCGTACCCCAAGACCCCACGGTGCCCAGCACGGCTCAGGGGCACCCAGAGCCTCTTGGGGGGCACCACGGGCCAGGAGAACCTCGGGGGCCTGGGATACCCCCAGGCGGGTGGGCCATCTGTTCCGGTGATGTGTAAACAGACCCATGACCAGCATGAAGCTGCTGAGACTGAGGCCTCAGAGAGGTCCCCTCTCCGCACTCAGCCACCTCCAGCAGGGTCCTCACTCGGAGGGCTACCTCCACACCCTTCCCAAGCCTGTGAAACTGACCCAAAGCCTGGTCAGTAGCCACAGCAGGCCTGGGTTCCTGGGCCACCGAATCCCTGCTGGCTGCCCCAGGGGTGCTGCCAACAAATCCCCGAGCCGCCTGGAGGTGAGGCTGCTGCCAAGTCCCCATTCTGCACAGGGCAGTGATGGCTCTGCCTTGCCTCATCCCTCCTTCTTGCTCCGGCAAAGGGAGACGAGGCCAGCAGGGCGCCTGGTTGGGGAGTTCTTTCAGTGGATCATGAAAAAGTGGAAATATTAGTCGCTCTGTTTGCGTCCAGCTGGTTATGACCCTATGGACTGTAGCCCACCAGTATCCGCTGTCCATGGAATTCTCCAGGCAAGAATCCTAGAATGGGTTGCCATGCCCTCTTCCAGGGGACATTCCTGAGTCAGGGATCGAACCCAGGTCTCCTGCCTTGCAGGCAGATTCTTTACAGTCTGAGCCACAGGGAAGCCCTTCAGTGGCTCATAAACCCCTGCAGAGACTGGTTTCCACCTCCAGCCTCCTTGCTGAAGCCATGGGTGCGCTGGGGTTCACTCGGCACTCCCAAACTCTGCTAGGAGGTATTCCTGCCCAAGTCTTACAGAGGGTGAACCGAGACTCAGGGCTCCAGAGAAGCCTGTCGGGCCAGACAGTGTGTGGGAGGTGGTCTGGGGGCTGCAGGCACTGACAGCGCAGGGTGGTCTCAGGGGAGTCTCTGCACCAGCAACCCCAGTGGGGGAGGGAGCAGGCAGCCCCCCTGATTCTGTCTGCTTTGAGGATTCTGGCCAGTGCCACGGTTGTGCCACAGGGCCGTGCAGGGCTTGGCGGGACCACAGCAGACAGCAGCCAGCTGCTCTACTCCCCAGTTCCTGGTGGTGAGGCAGGGACCCCGGGGAGTCTGGGCAAGGTGGGCCCAGCTGGCTGCCGGCTGGGGCCTGCAAGGAAGGACTGGTGCTGGGGTCACCTGAGACCGGTCCATGTTCCTTCCCCTCCTGGCCAGGCCGCTCACCTCCTGGGCTGCCCTGCCAGCCAGACATGGGGCAAGGACCGGCCACCTGGTGCTGGAGCGTCTTCCGAAAGCCATGACAGGCGTCCAGTGTCCCGGAGGTGCTCTTGGACCAGCCACGTTCTACAAGAAACAAAGTGAGCGAGGAGTCAGCCCCACAGGTCTGGTGGCTCATAGCCCAAGCACAGAGGGGCTCAGTGGGCCTCTGCCCCTGCCCTCGTCCACTCCACCCCGTCTGATACTGCACCTGCAGATCACCCAGCCCTCTACACACTGCTGAGGAGGCGCCTCCACACCCAGAGATCGGGGACCTTAGAGGCAGAGGGCCTCACAAAAAAACCTTTTCTGACAGTCTGACCACCCCATTGTCCTGGTGCTGGACTTGCGCTCAGAAGCAAACCCACCCACCGGCTCCCTCGCAGCTCAGCCGCGCACATCCTCCAGAGTCTGCAGAGGAAGGCGGCTGGTGAGACTCGAGGCGCCTGCTCCCTGTAGAGCAAGCCTGCCACGTCATGGAGCCCCACCCTCTTCACTCTGCCCCTGCCTTGGCACCCACCAACTGGCACCTGGGGCCAGTTCTCCTGCCACCAGAGGCCTAATTCCTACCCATCGTTTAGGTCACCTCCTCCAGGGGGGCCTCCTGGGTCTGGAGCAATAGGGTCAGTTCTAGCCATAGGCGGGGGTCCCTTGAAATCAGCTCACAGATGCTCTTGCTACCTGTCCCCCCTCAGGCTCCAGCTCCTGAGCCTGGTAGAGACCACCTCTGAGCAGCTGTGTGGTCCTCACACCCAGCATGGTGCCCAGCACCCAGGAGGCCTGGAAATGCCCCCACATAATTTATTTTCTCAAGCTCCAAAATCACTGCAGATGGTGATGGCAGCCATGAAATTAAAAGACGCTTGCTCTCTGGAAGAAAAACCACAACAAAGTTAGACAAGCATATTAAGGAGTCATCACTCTGCCAACAAAGGTCTGTATAGTTAAAAGCTGTGGTCTTTCCAGTAGTCACATATGGATGTGAGAGCTGGACCATAAAGAAGGCTGAGCACCGAAGAACTAATGCTTTCAAACCGTGGTGCTGGAGAAGACTCTTTAGAGTCCCTTGGACAGTGAGGAGATCAAACCAGTCAATCCTAAGGAAGTCAACTGAATATTCACTGGAAGGACTGATGTTGAAGCTGAAGCTCCAATACTTTGGCTACCTGATTATAAGAAATGACTCACTGGAAAAGACCCTGATGCTAGGAAAGACTGAGGGCAGGAGGAGAAGGGGATGACAGAGGATGAGATGGTTGGATGGCATCACCGACTCTATGGATATGAGTTTGAGTAAGCTCCGGGAGATGGTGATGGACGGGGAGGCCTGGCGTGCTGCAGTCTGTGGGGTCACAGAGAATCTTAGCGCCTGGACACCACCCCCCTCAGAACCATGCCTGCTACCTGGAAGAGACGGTGCAGATGTGACTTTGTGTCCTTCCCAAAGGCGCCAGTACAAGGACACCCTAGGATGACTGTCCAGGGCTCCCCAAGGCCCAGAAGGCCGGGCAGAGACCTGGAAGCCGGCACCGGGCCGACGGCAGCCGAGAGCCGGTCTTCTGCTCCCTCCCGGCCGGGGCTCAGGCCGCAGGAGGCGCACAGCGCTCCCGGAGCAGCGATGGCACATCCTTCGTGACGACGAACAGGCAAACCCAGACGGAGGTCCCACCCGCCATGACTGGGCATTCTGCTGGGCCGTGAGCCTCGGGCCAGGCCGGGGGCAGACACCCAGGCCTCTCCTTCTGGAGTCTCTGAGCTGGGCCCAGTGCGAGGCTGTGGCCGGGACAACGGCGGGTCGGGGCGCCCAGTCCCCAGGAGCACGCCGGGGCCTCCCCGCGCCCAGGCGCAGGGATGCGACTCCCACAGACCCGGTCCTCTCGGGAGCGCCCGTCACCTGAGGACCGGGGCCGTGTTCCCTGCGGACAGGTGGGAGCAGTGTGGGCCCGGGGCTCGGGGCAGCTCAGCGCCCTCCTCTGCAGCAGTGCCTCTGACTCTGACTTTCGCGGGACACGTGTGGGATGTGTAAGGCCCTCAGGGTCCACAGGGGACCTGGTGGCGGCTTCCCCGGGATGTGCCCAAGCCTTACGGTGCCTCAGAGGCTGTGCCGAGGTCACCCCCTCTCTGGAGACAGAGGTGGGGCCCCGGGAGCCCGCTGCCCGCGACCTACATGTGGTGTGGGTGCAGGACCCCGCATTGCGTGGCACTGGTTCTCGTCCCGCCTCCCGCTCGCTCGCTGCCCAGGCTCTCACGGACCCCTCTCCCCGACTGTCGGGTGGGGCGCCAAGGTCTGTGCCCCGGAGCCCCGAGCGGATTCCGAGAGAAGTGCGGGGCCAGGCGGTCAGCCCAGGCCTGGCTGCTGCTGCCTGCGTGAACTGCCAGCCTCGAGTCCACCACCGTCCTGTCGGTTTCAACACATGTGTGGCTGGGCCAGGGTGTGGCACGCGGGGTGTGCCACCTTTGCTGAAGCACGTGGGGTCTTTAACAGTGGCCACGCGGGATCTGGTTCCCTGACCAGGGATCCAAACCCGGCCTCGCACTGGAGCACGGGGTCTGAGCTGCTGGACCACTGTCCTATTTATGGGAGCGGGGAGCACCTACCCCCGCCCCCAGAAGGGACAGCCCTCCCTGCCCACCCCCCANCCGGGAGTTGGTGATGGACAGGGAGGCCTGGAATGCTGCGATTCATGGGGTCACAAAGAGTTGAGCGACTGAACTGAACTGAGCTGATATATATAACCTCAGGGGAAGAAAGCATTCAAAGGAAAATATCTAGAGGTCAAAATGTCAATTGATGCCAAAATGTCAAGCTTCTATTGCAGCAAGTAACATTGGCAGGAACAGTTTCAATTGTCTGGTGAGGGTGCAAATTATATTGAGGAGTACATGGGAGGTAAGAAAGTACAATCTTAGACAACACTTTCAAGAAATTTGATTGGAAAAAAAGACAAATGGGTTAACAACTGGAGAGGATATGAAGAAGAAGAATGGATTTGACTTTGAAGTATGGTTTTGTTTGCATCTGGGCAGGAGAGAGACTCATATGCAATTCAGGGCTTATGGAGAATGTCCAAAAGAGTAGGACACAGGAGAGAGAAGAAAATACATAGATTGCAATTCCTGAGAAATCAGGCGGTGTGATAAAGAAGGGTAGAGAATGTTTGAAAAAACTAATTTGAAATAAAGGAAAGAGATGACTAAGAAATAAATCAACTGAGCAGCTCTGAGGGTCTTTGAAGGCCTTGAATTTACGGTAGTGTTAATTCACTCACAGTTTATTGAACACTTATTCTGGTCCCAATACAGCATACCAAGTCATAGGATTTATTTTTTGATGACAATCTAGGGCTGGAGTTTTGTCCAGTGAGGGCAGTGGAGGCAGAAAGGGGTAAAAGAATGGCACACATTGGCAGGAGAATGTCTAAAGTGAAAGACTACATTGTTTAGGGAGGGAAGTGAGTTTAGAAATGAGTTAACAAAGAAGAGATTTCAGGAAGGAAGTCACTAGAGATCTTGCTAAGGTCAAATAATAACAAACAGGACTGTGATTTATTGCCTGCTTCCTCAGTAGCATCATGCATCATGCTAAATGTTATGGGTTATATTATCTTCTCAACAGCAACTGTTATTTCCAAAAGAAAAAACAAAGACTTAGAGAGCTTAAAAAACTTGCTCATGTTCATATATCTTATACATAGTAGAACTGCTCTTAAGCCCAGAGTGTCTGTTCCTGAGCTCTTGCTGTAACCACTGGGCTGCTTTGCAGCTACAGGTGTTAGGTAAATAGCTGAGTGGAAGAATCACTGTCAACTACAAACTGGCACTTGCCATGGGAACTTGCTGTCTACTTCTACAAGGATTAAATCATGTGCTGCTGCAGCTACTGATTTTTCTGCTGAAGGAGAAGAAATGAGGCACTCTGTGCTCAGGAAAAAACTGGCAGGACAGTTCTTCATATAGTTAGAAATTTTCAAAAGCCATTTTATGAGCCCAACTGTTGTATCTTCTCTGAACTAGAAAAGCTCTAAAATCCTTCATGGTGACAACTGTTACTCATGACTAACAAAAATGTCATGAGACCAGTAGTAACCTTCTGGAAAAATATGTGTTTTATTGCTTGTATGCCTCCTGAGCAGAGACATTACTTTGCCGACTAAGGTCCATCTAGTCAAGGCTATGGTTTTTCCTGTGGTCATGTATNCAGTATGGGCTGAACGAACCCCCACTGCCCAGTGAGGAAGTCCATGTGATGGCCCCTCCTGTGTGGCCCCTGGGCTGGGGGGGCTCCAACGCCCTCCCTGGAGCGATGGGGCAGCCGCTCCACAGGTTGAGGAGGGCCCCCACAGGTCGAGGACCCTCCACCAGCTCGGGGAGCTGATGGCAACACACCCAGTCTTCTCTCTGGACAACGAATGCGGTCTGGCCGGTGGCCAGAGGGCTCCACCGTGGGCCACAGTGAATGCCCACGGCCCAGCGGCCGAGACCCCGCTTTTTGCAGACAGCCCAAGTCAGTATTTCTCTGTGAATGCCAGCATCAGATGTTGGACCTCCAGAGCACAGGAGCCGAGAACCATCCAGAGGCAGGCGCTGGCCGCCCACTCCCGCTCAGCACACCTGGGGCTGCCGCTCCCACCCGAGAGCCTGGGAGCTCCCGCTGCAGGCCCGGGGACGGCCCAGGGGCCCTGGCTGGACGGCTGAGCGTCCCAGGAGCCGCATGCAGCCACAGCCAGAAACCTCACGGACAGCCACCCGCCGACGGTCCTGGCGCCAGAGCGCTCCTTGACAGCAGCATTGACAGGCGGCCCTCCCTCTGGGCACTCAGCACCCCTGAATCCTTTCACCCCCCCGCCCAGCATCGCCCACGGAACCACCAGGCTGGCTGACCACCGGGGTCCCTGGCCCAGCGCTCTGCACACAGAGGTGCCAGGCAGAGCCACCTCCGTCGGGCTGCAATCCTCACCCTCTGCCGCTCCCAGTGCCGTGTTCCCGGGTTACACCCACGGCATGCCACCCGCCCTCGGAGCCTTTAAGGCTGTTCTGGGAGTGCAGAGTGGCCCCGGGGAGGGCCTGAGCCCCTCCTGATGGGCCGGCCCACATGCTGCGCTAGAAGGGTGGCCAGGGGCCTCACCCTGTCTCGGGGTCACGAGTGAACCCCACGCTGAGGCCCCTTGGGGACACAAGCCCCTATTTTGTGCGGGGACTGGGAAGGCAGGAGAGTCGGTCAGACCCACTGCCTCCTCACGCTGTGTGACTCCAAGCACAGGACTGCCCTCTCTGGCCCAGCTGCCTCCCCGACAATAAGCCTGTCCCCCTTGTCGGGCTGTGACATCACGGACAACAGTAGGAAGAGTCCCAAAGCCCAGGCTGGCTCAGTCAGGCTCCCCTCTCAGCCCCCGAACCTCACAGGGGTCCGCGGCACTCGGAGCCCCTGCCCCAGGGAGGGGTCGCTCGGGGGGCAGGTCCTCTGTCCAGGGGCAGTTTTGTCCTCTGGAAGCTCCTGGCCCACAGAGGCCGGTGGAGCCTGCTGGCACCAGCACCAGGCCCAGCAGGGTGGTGGGAGGCCCACTCCGCCCCACCCCAGCCCCCAAGCATCCGTGGATACTGGCGCCCTCCTGCGTCCACCCACAGGAGGCCGGGGCCACGGGGCTCCACCTCAGTTCTGTGCTTGTCACCCTGGACAGGCCCCTCCGCCTGCTCAGGCCTCCATCTCCTCGTCTGTGACAAAGGGGCAGCGATGTGAGGCTCCCCTCCTAGGATTTCCCTGGAGACTGCACAGAGAGAGTGCCCGTCCACTGTGGGGCTCAGCGGATGGCGGTGTGATTCCCAGGCCACAGACGGCCACTCTGGCGCCTGCAGCCTCTCGTCTGACAGCTGGCCGACCCACCGGGGCTGGGCCTGAGTGGACACAGCTGTGGGCAAGCCCTGGGGCGGGAGGCTCTGAGCCGCCAGCAGGAACTCCCCTGTTGGCCAAACTGAGGACCCAGACCCACGGCACGCAGCGCCCCCGGGGGCTCAGCCCTGCCTTGGGCAACGTGCCTGCAGCAGCCCACCTGGCCCCTCTGAGAGGCCACGTATGGGAGAAACGTCCTTCCTGGAAACGCCGAGTGCTAACGAACCGTGGGCAGAGGTGCTGAGGGCACCCTGGGTGGCGCTGTGCCAGGACTCAAGCCCTCAAGGGGCCTGAGACAGGGTGGGAGGGGTCAGAGGTCGGCAAGCAAGCCTGTGGGCCATGTTTTTTAGCACCGCCCCCGCCAGGGGGGCTCCCAGATGCACAGACTGGGAGCAGAGTATGCCCCACTCTGCCACCCCGCTGTGGCCGAGACAGCTCCAGGAGGGCCTCGGGGGGGGCTGACGGCTCCCAGGGCAGGCGGTGTGGGCAGGGTGCTGGGGAGCGCAGGCTTCTAAGACACCGCATCTGGGGGCAGAGGTGCCAGCCCGAGGGAGAAGCCAAGGCTCCAGAGCCAATCAGGGCCACAGAGAACCTTCTGGGCTGTGAAGCCTGGCCTCTCGAGGCCTCCTTTCTGCATCTTCAGAAGCAGCCATTTATACCTACCATCCAAAGCTGATGTCTGTCTGAGCAAACGAATGTGGAGTTCCCGAGAGCCTGGAAGGCACACAGTGGGCCCGCACCGAAGGCCGCCGGCGACAGCAGGCTCGTCACAGAGTTGGTCCAGCAGAGGCGGCCAGCCGCTCCCAGGCTCGCACCTTGGGTGGGGTTCACCATAGCCGAGGATGGTACCTGGAACAGCAGGGTAAGAGCCCAGTTGTAGCAAGACAGCAAAACAGCCCTGCGTGTCCTAGAGGTTCCTTCCAGGCTGCAGACTCAGAACACCATGAACACGTTCAGGCGCCAGGGTGGGCCCTGCTTGGAGCCACGGCCCCACCACCTTGGCGGCGGGGGCACCCCACATCAGAGCATCCCTTCCCAGCAAGCCGCCTCCGCTCCTTTGAAATGGACAAGAGGCACCTGGAACCGGTGGCCACCGGTGCCCCGGGGAACGTTTTCCTTCGAGGGAGAACACACAGGGAGAATCTCGGCGGGTCAGTTTCACTCTGGTGGTTAATTTCATAATTTAAAAGAATTTTTTCCTCAGTTACAAAAGGAATAGATGCTCACGAAACATGATTTTGGGAAACAAAGGAGAAAGAGGCAGCGAACATTTTGCATCCTCCGTGAAGCCAGCCCACGGCAGGCCTTGCCCACCCGAGGACCCGCAGACACTCTGAAGCCACGTGCGTGTGGCTGTAAACCCTGATGTTCTCCTGACTGGCCACAGAGCCTGCCCCCATGACCTCGTCACAGCTGCTCAGCCCACACAGCCAGGCCCACCTTTTAAGAGACGTGACGATCAATACCTCTTATCTTTATGCAGACACCTTTCCTTGCTCCCCGGGGAGGCCCCTAGAAGTGGGGTTCCAGCTCAAAGCCCAGAGGCACTCTCACACGTCTGAGGTTGCTACCCCAAATCTGGCCCCTCAGAACCTTCCGGAGCCCCACCCGATGTCACAGGTCCAGGTCAAAACGGTGGTGCATCAGGCGCAGAAACAGGCCCACCGCGGGGCGGGGACGGGCCCGCAACCTCGCCTCAGGCTGCCAACAGAGCCAGGAGGCTGCTGGGCCCTGCCCGCCAGGCAGTGATCTCCCCAAGGCGCGCTTTTATTTTTTATTTCCTTTTAAAATGTATTTTATTTCGTATTTATTTGGCTGAGCTGTGCAGCACGTGAGGATCTGGTTCCCTGACCAGGGATCCAACCTGCACCTCCTGCAGCGGAGCACGGAGTCTTAAGCCCTGGACTGCGAGGGAAGCCCCCCAAGGCACACCTTTAAGTGGCCTGAATGGGAGCTGACCCAGACCCTCCACAGCCGGACAAAGACGCCCCAGAAGGGTGCTGGGCGCCGACACCCACGTCCACCACTCATAGAGGCGAACAGTCGTGCGACGGGCTGTGGCAAGGTCCCCCCGAGGAGCCGCAAGCCCAGGGCTGACCTGTCGGGAACCAGCCGCTGCAGGGAGAGGGGAGGCAGAGGGTCCTGCACCTTGTCATCACCCCCTGGAGGGGACCCCTGGGAGCTGTGACAATGTGGGGGCAGGAGCGGGTAGGAGATCTGTGAGTCAGAAATGTCTCCCTTAAACAGAGTGTGCAGAGGGCCCCCCGCCCATGACACCCAACGGGCTGACAGATCCGCCTCTCACGCCCAGTGACGGGTGAGGAACGGGCCCCACGGCACCCGCGGGCAGGTGGACTTGCCGCTCTTCCCGGCCAGGGCCCCCAGAGCCCGCGCAGTCCTCCCGCAGCCTGGCGTCCCCCGCCGTCTGCACTCTCAGGCCGAGCCTTGGGTGCCACTGCAAATGTTTGTGACGAGATGTGGCTCCACGGGTCCCGGGTTCGTCATAAAAGGGAATGTATCTGGAGGAGGCGGAAAAAGAAATAAACTCTCTCCGCTTGTTTCTCCAGGAGCCTAGACTTCTGGCCGCCACAGTGAGCTGCTGGCTTGTGCCCGGTGCAGAGCCTGGGGAGTCGGCACTCAGCCTTCTCTTCCGTTTTGGTCTCCGGATTCCATTTCATTCATTCATGAAACGCTCCCCAAGAGCCTGCTCTGTGCCAGGCTGGTGACTGTGGCCCGTCCTTCCCGAAGCACCCAGTCTCCTAGGGCAAGGCGTCTGTGGGCGCTGGGCATGTGCAGAGCAGCGAGGGCTTCCAGGAGGAGGCGATTCTGCACCACAGTCTAGAGAGGTAGGGGATGGCGCCGTGGAGGGCACAGAACAGGTTGCTGGGGGCCTCTCGAGTCCCACGAACGGGACACTGGACTGCAGCCAGGGGCTGGAGGCAAGCCTGCAGGATGGGCACCGGGGCAGAGGCCCGCACTGCGACCGAATGCTCCTGGGCAGACAAGACAATGGACGCCGTCTGGTAAGTGCTGGACGCCAGCGGAGCCAGAAGGGCAGTCGAGGGGTGGTGGGGAGTCGAGGACCGCGGGGACAGCCCCCCGGGAATTTCGGGAGGGAGAGGAGAAATTCCTGTGGCCCCAGCAGAGGAAAGTCCCCATGGAAGCCGCCCGAGGTCAGGCCCAGCATGGTGCCCCGTCCAGGCAGTCCGCCTCCCGTCTAGGTACAGGGCGGTCCCAGATCCACGCCAGGAAACGCCCCTTCTTTCTCCTGCCGACGCTGTGGTCCTGGCTGTCCCCCTCCCCTGGGCCTCCCCCACTCTGACCAGCCACCTTTATGATGGGCCGCCTCCCAGGCCCCGAACGCAGCTGGGGGCAACGGGTCGGCTCTGAGGCCTAGGACAGCGGCTGGTCTGGCTCGGGTGCCACCATTCAGCTCTGCAACGAGGGCTCAGCCTCCAGAACTCAGTTCTCTGGCTGGTGGCACATCAGCGTTCCGTGAGGTCGCCCTGACGACCAACGTCAGGGCCTGGCACACACAGGGGCTTCGAGGATGGGTGCTGGGCAGCGTCTGGGGGTCTCCAAGCTCGGCACGGCTGAGACAGGAGGCGGCTGTGCGGCCAGCCAGGGAGCCCGCCGCGAATCCCTGCGCCAGGCTTTGTAATTATCTGGGCACTTAGGCTCCTCTTTCTTTCCCTCCCACTTCCCTGGGGAAATTCCCTTCATTTCCCATCATCCCGGGCTCCCTGTGTGTCTAAATCAACTTTAGCCCGGGCAGCAGGCTGCGCCTCCAAGCTCATGCCCTCAGCCTACTTTACTGGCGAGGGCAGGCTGGGGTGCCAAGAGGCAGGGGCTACTGGGGTGCCATCTTTGCTCAAACTGAAGCTCCATTCCTGCCCTGGACAGAAAACCGAAGGCGCTACCCCCTACCCTTTAAGCTGCAGCAACCGCGTCCCCGCGGCCTATGGGCTGCCGCTCCCGTCACCACGATCTGTCGGCAAACCCAGGCAGCCTCGGGCAGGGGCTTCCACGGTCCCTCAGCCCAGACAACAAAGAGGAAACACCAACATGCTGGCACCCGGGCCTTCTGACAGCGGGTTCCGGGTGACCTTGAGGAAGGTCAGGCTGTCTCCACTCTCCGTGGAGCCGTGCCAGGGGAGGGTCAGCCCCTCCGTGGGTCTGTAATAGCCGGGGACGTGCAGCCTGCTCATTCTTGGCGAGGGTGTGGGGTGGGTGCTGTTCCGACGCCACCTCCTGCGCGCATCCAGCCTTGACCCCAATTCTCACCGAGTTTCCACACGACCCCGGCACGTGGCTGTTGTGTGCCCAGGCATGTCCGACTCTGTGACCCTATCGGCCATAGCCCGCCAGGCTCCTCTGCCCACGGAATTCTCCAGGCAAGAATACTTGGGTTGCCATTCCCTTCGCCAGAGCATCTTTCCGACGCAGCGATCGAACCTGTGTCTCCTGCATTGTGGGCGGATTCTTTACCACTGAGCCAGCTGGGAAGCCCGACCCCTAAGTAACTTAAATAGGTATTAATTTTTTTAACATGATCCTTGAGAAGTAGAGAAGGGGGATAAAAAAAGAAGCAAATGTAGGAAAAAATATGGGGAGCCTATTGAAAATCTGTCCATTTTACAGATGCAGACACAGAGGCCCAGGGGGCAAAGCAGTCTGCTCAGACCTCCCAGAAACCGCTCCCCACTGCCCTCAAGGCTCTGCTCCCTGTCATGAGCTGAAAAGTGTCCCCCGAAGAGCAGTGAGCGGGGCCGAGCAGGCGCCAGCCCCCAAGGGACCTGTGACATGTCACAAGAAGCAAGTGAGCGCTAAGGGTCTCACGGGAGGAGCCAAAGCACCCGCTGGGCAGGGTGGGCAGAAATGTCCCCAAGACGCCACCCACCGTGCCCTGTGAGAGGAGGAGGTGAGGAGGCCAGGGCCTCCACCAGGGCGCCGGGCGGGGCCTGGGGCAGCAGCCACGGAGCAGCCCTGGGCGAGCTCTTCACAGGTACCCAAGCATCGCCGCTGCCCGGGCCCTTCACCGGGCTCCCTGGAGGAAGAGCCAGCTGGCTTGCTTTATAAAGCTGGATCGCATTTTCTGCCCACATTTCTGACCTCCGGAAACCTCTTGGGTAGTTTTCCAGAGCCCTCTGGATTCCATCGGGGGCACGGTGCATGCCTCTGCTCACTGCGTTCACAGCCAGGCCGCTGGGCACCCAGCAGATGCCAGGAGGAGCCTAGTGGGCACAGCTGCACAGGCCCCTGGCCGCCCGCAGCCCAGCTGGGCCTCCCTGTCATGGGTCCGTGGGCTCCGGCTGGCTCTCGGCCTCTCAAATTTGATCTCCGGTCAAATTCCATGGTTCTTTCCTTTTTAAAAAAATAAATAAATAAATAACATCCCTCTTTGAAAACAAACAAAAATCCCAGAACAGACTCCAGAAATGCTAGCCTTGCTGCAGCTTCATCTTCTCATTCTTTCTCTTTCCTTTTAGGCATCCCAAGGAACTGGAGGAACAGTTCAACCCTGTCATTTCACAGAGAGGCAAACTGAGGCCCAGAGGGGGAAAAGGGCCCCTTCGAGGTCCCCCGGTGACTCCCTGGCACAGAGGGGGCGGGAACCCGGGGTACCCGCCTCAGGTCCAGAGTCTGAGCCCCGGCAGCTGCTACCCCGTGGGAGAGGAGGTGGGGTCTGAGCCTGTTAGGACGAGCGCCGCCGCGGCCCTGGGCAGGGCTTCGGGCACTCACCCCGCGGAGGGATGCCCGCCAGGACGGGCAGGCCCGGGCTGCCGGGCCTCTGGCATGGGAGAGGCCAGCACTTGGTAACTGCGGGAAGAAGCCCCTGCTGGGGTGAGGGGGAGCCCCGAGGAAAGCAGGCTGGCTCTAATGGAAACCAGTCCGAGGGCCAAAGGCAGCAGGACCCCCCGCCCTGTGGTTTCCATGGGGACGGAGCCGGGAGGCGGAGTCCTGGCAAGCTTGCCGCAGCAGATGTGGCCTGTGCAGGGCTGGCGCGGGGCGGCAGGAGGGGCGGCGCCGGGTGGCAGGGCCCTGGGACGTGGCAGGCCCGGGCCGGACTCGCGCACAAGCCTGGGGCTGCGGGCCTGCCACCTCCAGGAAGCCACCCAGATTCCCCACCCTGGGGCACTCGCACTGGCCACTCCAGCCTAAGTTTCTGCTCCCCTGGCTGGGCCCAGCCCCTTCCTGCAAAATCTCAGCCCGGGCCTCGCGGAGGGCACCTGTGTTTGCTGGGACACAGGAGACACAGGAGCTGGGGACAGACCCCTCAGTCATGGCTAGAGCCCTCCAGCCAGTGAGCGGGCACTCCACAAGGCCTGCCCCACCTGGTCCCTGGACAGTGCCGCTGGTCCCCTTCCTGCGCCCCGAGCTGGCCCCCCGACTGCTCTGCAAGGTGCCTTGGAGAATCAAGTGGGTGCTGAGCTGCCCCAGGACACAAGGAAGCCACGGGGTCACTGGCAGAGCACAGGGGAGGCAGCCACTCGGATGGGGACTGCGTAGCAGGGTGTCTGACACCGGACGGAGCCCCCGTTCGCATGCAGAGAGTTGGTTTCCATGAGGTCATCCCCCCCACCCCTGCACTCGGCGCTCGCCAGCAGGAGCCCTACACCCTGGGACCCAGGGCAGGCCGTGGGGCATGCAGGCCCCAGCCGTGCCAACGACACCCTGCTACTGACTGATCTGGGAACCCGAAGATCAGGTGGGCGCACCTTCACGGGAGAGACTCAGAGTCCCTCACACGTCCAGTGGTGCCTGCAACAAGCTCCACAGAGAAAAACCCCAGGCTCCCGGTCTACACCGCAGGCTCCCGGTCTACACTGCAGGCTCCCGGTGTGATGGAAGGGTCTGGGCTTGGCACAAAGGACCATCTTGAGAACGCTGGAGGCTGCAAAATGGTCTTGCCTGTTTGGGGGTTTTACAGCATCTCCCAAAGGTTCGACTCGCGGCTGTCTGAGGGTTAAAGTCTCGATCACCTCGGCCTACAGCCTCACTCTTTCCCGCTCTGGGCCGGGGGCACACCGAGATGAAGGGTGAGCCCGGCCCCCCTCCTCCCACCCCTCGTTGACACGCTGTGCATCGTCCACGCCAGGCCAGAAAACGACACAGCGGCCTGGAGCCTCATCCAGCAGGGTGCTCGGGGGTGGCGCCAGTCCAACCAGCGGGCCTGAGATCTTAGAGAAACGGCAGCGCAGGTGGAGACAGCCCGGGGCTCCCAGAACCGCCATCGTCCTATGGTCCGAAAAACGGAGGCAAACCCTGACTCTCCCTTGGGGCAGGCCAGAGGACAGGACCTCCTGGTGACCGGCGTCCGGGGAGAGCCCCCCCGGGGTCGGCCCGCAAGAGAGGGACCCCGTGCCTGGCTGTTCCCAGCCAGCCGGGGGAGACGCTGGGTCCTGCAGCCAGGGGCCCGGGTCTGAGGGCAGCTTTCGTTGCCTGCGAGCCCTGTGTCTCTGGGCATGTTCCCTGGCCTCGGCGAGCCTCGAGTTTTCTCAGAGAACCGTTAACACCCACCTTCCACGAGGGCAGGGAGGGGGGCATCCTGTCTGTGCCCTATCCTGCCACCAGAACAGCAGTAGCTCCTGCTGGCTCTGACTGGATGTTGAAACAAGATGAAATCGAACAGATTACATTTAAAAATAGATGTTTAAAAGAAGCGGATTAAAGTACTCGGCCCTAGGGAGCTCCCTGGTGGTCCAGTGGTTAGGACTCCACACCCCACGGCGGGGACATGGGTTCAGTCCCTGGCTGGGGAGCTAAGATCCCGCAAGCTGGGTGGGGTGGCAAAAAAAATACCGAATTAAAAAAAAAAAAGAAAGAAACCAGGACTTGACCTTGGGCCTGGCACTTAGTAGGTCCATGAAGGTCAGCTCCCCCCAACCCTAGAGAGCTCACTCTTATCTGCCAACTCAGACGTGCACTGGCCTCCCATGTCGGGGAGACAGGCTGGACCCCGACCCTCAAGGCAGAAGATCTCTGCCACTCGAGTGCCCCCTCCACGGATCCTGCCCCAGCCTGCCTCGCTCACCCTCCGCATGTACCTGACCTTTGTGGCACGGCCGAGGTGGTGGGCCATGGTGGTGTGCGAGGGTCCCAGGCTCGGGAGCCATTACCCAGAGGCTACTTTGTGGGCCTCCGCTGGGCACTGGTCACGGGGCAGGCAGGAATACCAGGACCGGAGCAGAGACCCTTGAGGCCCACGCACCCGTCCACCCATCAGGGCCAAGAGTCTCCCAAGGGCTGACGCAGGGCGACTTACGAGTGCGTGTTCATGGCGACAAAGGCGCAGGCTGAGGGCACCCTGTCCACACCGCTGAGCACCCTTCTCAGCTGCTGGAGGCCTCTGGCACCACATCGGGGGCGCTGCTGGCCTGGACCTGGCACGGTGGGTGCAGGTGGGACCCCTCATCCCTTCAAGTTCAAGGAAGCAGCACACCCAGGAGGCTCGGGCAGGCGGGAGCGGCGGGAACTGGCCGCCCGCCTCTGGGATCCCTCCACCCATGGCAGGCGGAAGCGCGGGCACACCCACCGCAGGAATCCCTGGGCAAGGCCAGCGCCCAGGAAACTGGGCCAAAGGTTCCTGTGCGGGCTGCAGCAGCCAGACCCCCAGAGTGCCCCCTGCTCCCAGCTCCCTTCAAGGCCCTGGAGAGTCACAAGGACCAGAGGCGAGCCTCCTCCAGGGTCTCCCCAAAACCTGCTCCCGTTCATGACAGGTGGCATGGCCTGCCTCCACAAGAAGCCTGTGGGTAGGACTGACCCTCTGCCTCCGGGTGGGGAAACTGAGGCTGAGAGGGGCAGGTGGCCCCCCGAGCAGCCAGGCCCCATGCTCCTCCCGCGAGGCCACAGCCTGGGATGAAGCAGGCTGGCTGCCAGCTTCCAGGCAAGACCCCCACTTGCTGCCTCTGACCACTCCCCCAGGCCAACGCTGTCTCCCTACTTCAGAGATGAGAGAACTGAGGCCTGGCCGTGAGAACCGTTCTTATCGAGGCCTTTTCTGCTTGAAGGCGGCTGGGGGTTCACGGCACCTCATCAGATCCTGCCCTCAGTCCCCGCTGTGTTCCACGTGGGGAAATGGTTCGCCTGGGCTCCCAGGTGTGCACTCAGGGCCCCGAGCCTGGCACACAGGCACGTGCGCACACGCAGACCTGCTCGGAAGGCTGGCCCTGCCACCCGCTTCCCGGAGGAGGGCGCTGGCTGGAGGCCGTGCGCCCCCCAGGCCACCCGGCCGCTCCCGCCCTCGGATGCCTTCCCGGGCCTCCCCGCCGCCATTTCCTCTCCTGGGCTGGAGGCCCAGTGCCGGTCCTCCAGGTCTGCAAATGGCTGGCGTCCGGAACGGCCAGCCACTCCGAGGAGACTGCGGGTGCCTGACCCGGGCCCAGAGCGCGGCCAGCCCAGCCACGAGCCTGCCTTCACTCACCAGCGCCCTGTCCACCCAGCACCGGGAGAAGAGCACCCCCATCGGGCAATGAACGCCCAGCCAGGCATCTTCCGGGCTGGCCCAGACCCCCAGACCCCCGGACCCCCGTGTGTACACACAGACACTACAGTGCCACCGAGGCACCCACACACAGGCCAAGGGCTGACGAGAGCCACACTGGGCCACCGTGTAGATGCGTATGTCCACACCATCACAACGCAGGAGGCACGCAGGCCTGTGTTCACATCCACCCCAACGCGCATTATCCGGCTGAACCTCTGAGGCTCATCCCCTGCAGAAATGGCGCTGGTGACCCCACTGTGCAGGCACTGCTGAGATTCAGAAACAAACCAAGGAGGAACAGATCGTATGGGGTGCCCTCTGTATAAAGTGTTGAGGCAAGTGCTGTATCTGTATTGCTGTGAAGCAGGGACACTTACTGCCCCCATTTTATAGATGAGGAAACTGAGGCCACAAACAGGGGAAATAACTCTCCCTTGACCTTGATCAGCAGAGCCAGCAAATCAAAAGGACTCAACTTGAACCCTGGCCATGAGTTCCCGACCTCATGGTTTCTGCCACCCTCCTCTTCCAGACAGGAAGAAGCCTGGCATGGAGCACGCGGCGGAGCATCGTCATGGCGACCATGCCCACCACCACGGTCCATGCTCTGACGCTATCCCTCTGAGGCTCTGACCCCGGTATCGGGATGTCTTGTTGTGCCTCATCTTTGAGAGCCCCAGACCGGCGCCACATTCAAGGTGGCTGATACTAAACCCCGCTCTGATGCCCTCTGCAAAGACCAATACAGGAAAAGGAGAAAGTGGTAAAAAAAACAACCAACCCAAGCGTGCAGCTGCTGCAGAAAGCAGCTCACAGCCCACTCTGGTAAACTGCATCAACATCTCACTTTTCCTATTATTCCCCCACATCTCCACCAACAGGTATGTTCCTTCAAACAAGCCACAACAAAGCACTTCTGCTGACGAATGGAACGCATTGGGAGCGTTCGGGACACAGCCGAGGGACACACAGATCTCACCGAGCACGGCACGCTCTCGGGCGAGCTGCTCTCAGCCAAGAAGAGCCTCTGAGGCTGCAGCGCCGGGATCCAGAATTCAGACGTGCAGAAGCAAACATTTAAAGATAAGGAGGAGCTGGGAAAAAAGAGCCCTCCGAACTGATTACATCATAATGTGAGCAAATTCACAAAATAAACAGTTATCATCATTTGCAAATTATCGTGGCTGTAAAACCGCTCTGCCCTCAGGTGTGTCGATAGGGACCAATAAATTCTGCACTTTATCTTGGCAAGATAATTTTTTTTAAGTTTATAGCTACTCTTCGTAGTTTACCTGTTGAATTTTTTTTTTAGCTTGGATTTAGATGTATCTTTAGACATTTGTCATCTGGTTTTATCATTTGGTTTTTCAGAAGCTTCTCAAAATAATTTTTATGAATGTCTACATAGAACAGCGAAAGGTTTAATTTTTTTTCCTATAGAAATTATAAAGATATTAAAATCAAAAGTGCCAAATCCCATAATTTTTAATATAAATTACTGTTAGGCTGTTCATGATGCAAAAAAAGATAAGAATTGGTAACTAAAACATCTGAGGTCCTTTGACATAGGGTATTTGGAGTCTTAAAAAGGTGCAGATGAAGACCAAATTTTAAATTAAATTTTAATAAGATGATGGTTGTTCTGCTACCAAATGTTTCAGGGGATCAGAAGATCATTTAATAAGACTGCTTTGATGTACAAAGGCAACTTGTTTATTTTGACCTCAGTTCTTCGAAATTGTCGACTCCACAATTGAAATATGCTGTGTGTTCCAACAAGGACCCGGCAGTCATAATGACAGACCAGCCCATCTGTGCTGTGAGAATGTATAATTTCAGCCTATAGTGGAATTTATATAGAAGCAATGATGTGAAAACTGCTATGTGTGGTACTTTCTTAAAAAAAAAAAAATACTGCTGAGAAGTACTGGGTGCCATGGAGAATGCTGATATTTTTGCCTGATTAAAACAACAACAACAAAAAAGATTCTGTGGAAATTTACTGATTTGGGAGAGGTACAGTGTTATTACCCAAATTAAAAAATGAAGATGATAATTGATCACATGTTACTTTCCCAACTATACAAGGTGTAGGCTGGAAAATGTGTTATTCATATACATTAAAACCATTAGATGAACATAATCTCGGTGGAAAATACCAATTTAGAATGAAAATGCTCATTTATGAAAATTAATTGATGCTATGCTACTTGTGCCACCTTGTCCAAAAAGAAGATGAGTTAACGCTCAGGAAATCGGACTGTCACTCTAGGATTTAGAATTAAAGGCCTACTCATCTACCTTTAATTACAAGAAAATTATAATTTTATCATATAAAAAATTTTTTTAAATGAGGAATGGGCAGCTATTCAAAGTATAAATTCTTTAAAAATGATCAACCTTCCTCTCCAGTAACCCTCCAACCAACCTCTCTGTACCATGGACTCTTTTGCCTCTAGAATTTGTTACACTGTTTTTTTCCGATTACTTTCATTTTGTCACCAGTGTTTTATTTGGTGCTTGCTAAATATTTGGGTGGAATTATCTTCCAGCTTGCAGCAGCAGAATGTGGCTGTCACAATCAGGAATATGTTTTAATTATCTCTGCTCTGTGTGCCTGTCTCTGCAGCCCCAAATCCTCCAGGAGCGACTGCTGTCGGATCTCAGAACAAAAGCAGCCGCAGACTTCTCGCGGGTGCCGAGCTCCGTTTCGGTATTTGGTGGTGTCTGCTCCGGCCGGCTGCTCAGGCCTGCACAAACAGGACCCCCACGCCTCGGAACCGGGAAAACAAAAACGCATTCACGTGGGAATTTTCCTCTCAGTTGCAATTTAGAACTTTCGGGGCCTGATTTTCCATTTTCCATAAATCAAGACCCTGGCTGCTGCCCCTCCAACGTGGGGAAACCAGGCTGTGCCTGCGGGTGCTTTTGTCAGCCTGCCAGAGGGTGGAGGCGAGCTCAGAGCTGAACTCGGCAAAGACCACCTTCTAAATGGAAAGGTTCCGGGCCCAACAGAGAGACTCCGACGGCCACAGGGCCCAGCTCCCAGATGGCAGGGCCGGTGTGGTCCAGGAGCTCAGAGGCCTTCCAGAACTCACTCCCCACCCTGAAGGCCAGGGCTCAGACCCTGGCGGCCGGGATGTCTGGGTCACAGCTCTGCCAGCTGGGGACCAGGGCAGGATCGGGGCACAGGCAGGCTCTGGGGCCACTCAGGGCCCCAGAGGGTCGAGTGGGTGGGTGGGCACACGTGCGCCCCATGAGCCGTCCACGGGCAGGGTGGATAGGAGCCCGCATAGCCATGTTAGCTGGAACCCCTGGCTTAAACAAGTGCTTAAAACACAAAGCCCAAAACAGCCTAGGAGATGCTGAGAGCTGAAAACAGCTTCCTTCTCTTGCCCTCTCCAAAAATAAAATAAAAGGGAGAAAGAAACTGGATCGCTAAACTGTGGATATGGCAGCATTAAAGACGCTGGACAAAATGAAAGGGCCTCTGTTTCTCAAGGCAGAATCCAGCTTCCCGTGTGCCCGCCTGGCCCTGCCTTCTGAGGAGTTGGCTGGGGAGACTGTGGATGTTTCTGGTGTTTTTTCCCTTTGCCACTCCTGGTGTGGCCGAAAATTAAAATAATAATCACAACAACAATGAGATCTCCCCCGCCAAAAAAAATAAAAATAAAACCGGTACAACTGAGCATGAAAGAGTAAGGCCATGCCTATTAATACCTCCCGAAACGTTCGTTCAAATTATAATTGAACATGCAGCTACTGTGAAATAACAAACATTCATTTTTATTGTGATTTCGAACGCCCTGTAGCTTTGGATCTTAAAAATAAATGGGTTTGGCTTCTGCCTCTTCCCTGCAGTTTTT
>SJYV01020030.1:7943-37236 GCA_006410875.1 Neotragus pygmaeus
TTTTCCAGTGAGTCAACTCTTCGCATGAGGTGGCCAAAGTACTGGAGTTTCAGCTTTAGCATCATTCCTTCTGAAGAAATCCCAGGGTTGATCTTCAGAATGAACTGGTTGGATCTCCTTGAGGCTATGGTTTTTCCAGTGGTCATGTATGGATGTGAGAGTTGGACTGTGAAGAAGGCTGAGCGCTGAAGAATTGATGCTTTTGAACTGTGGTGTTGGAGAAGACTCTTGAGAGTCCCTTGGACTGCAAGGAGTCTCATCGGAAAAGACTCTGATGCTGGGAGGGATTGGGGGCAGGAGGAGAGGGGGAAGGCAGAGGATGAGATGGCTGGATGGCATCATGGACTCGATGGACATGAGTCTGCGTGAACTCTGGGAGCTGGTGATGGACAAGGAGGCCTGGCATGCTGTGATTCATGGGGTCGCCAAGAGTCGGAAACGACTAAGTGACTGAACTGAATTGAAAATCTAATTATCAGTATTAATAAAATCTTACAGACAAATAATATATTTGTATTAAAAGCTATTATGCTATAATTTTTCCCATTTCTGATATACTCACTAACACAACAACAAGAACTCATGAGATGTCTATAAGCTTTAGCAGTTTAGAGTTTCATGA
This sequence comes from Neotragus pygmaeus, assembly GCA_006410875.1. Classification (NCBI taxonomy): domain Eukaryota; kingdom Metazoa; phylum Chordata; class Mammalia; order Artiodactyla; family Bovidae; genus Neotragus; species Neotragus pygmaeus. Next base: position 8,566 of record SJYV01020030.1, read on the forward strand.
TATCTTTCAAGTCATCAGACTATGCTAATTTTATGACTGTGTTAATTTCCTAAGTGACAGACATTATGAAAGTGCTGAACAGAATAGATTGTGATTAGGACAACAATGATTTTAATGGAAAAAGGTCAGCAGCTGCATAAATAGTGAAATGCAAGTGAAGGGAGTGATGTCAAAAGTGATACACCCTTTGACATGACGATGGCTCTTCTAATGTGGGGCCAGGCAATAGAGAGCAGGGTATTCTGGACCATGACCCTCCACAGACCTTTGTTATTACCACTCTGAAGAAGGCAATATTCAAGTGCTGCACTATTTTAGTGCTCAATTATAAAAATCAAGTAATTTATCTGACTACAGGATCAACTCATGCTTGAATCACTCTACAAACTCTAGACATCCTGCCTCTCCGGAGAGGCACCCCTTAAGGCAGTATTTTCAGGTTTCACTCAATCTGTAAATATGTAAAACAAGTTTTTAAAAAACTGCTTCTCATAACTTCCAGCACATTTTTATTGTTCTTGTTGTCTCCTACACACAATATATAATGTGGTTCCTGTTTTATAGGATTGGTATTTAAATAGTAAAAGAAAAGAGTTTTGTTCAGACTTTGTTCAACTTCATCTTACATTTCTTGTTTACTCACTCCCTCATGTCTGACTCTGCAAACCCGTGGACTACAGCATGCCAGGCTTCCCTGTCCTTCACCATCTCCCAGAATTTGCTCAAACTCATGCCCATGGAGTCAGCAGTGCCATCGTCCAACCATCCTATCCTCTGTGGACCATTTGTCCTCCTGCCTTCAATCTTTCCCAGCACTAAGGTCTTTTCTAATGAGTCGGCTCTTCCTATCAGGTGGTCACAGTATTGGAGTTTCAGCTTCAGCATCAGTTCTTCTAATGAATATTCTGGAATGATTTCCTTTAGGATTGACTGAAATCCAATGACCTTCTCTTTGAATTTATTCATCTCTTGTTCCCCCTTCAATAATCTGGTCACTATTGTTTTTGATTCTTGAAACTCTCTTCTCTTGACCTCCAGGATCCTCTTACTTTCTAGCTCTTCTCTTGCTTCTTAGGGAGCTGTGGCCTGTCTCCTCTGAAGCTTCTGTCTTCTCCATCTCTAAAGATAAAGGTAAATTCAATGAGTTTCTTGCATGTCTTTAATTAATATATTTCATTCTCACCTCTTACCTCTATCAATATTGCCTTTTTCTTTGTTTGTTTTTAGTCGCCAAGTTATATTTGACTCTTCATGACCCCATGGACTGTAGTCTTCCAGGCTCCTTTGTCCATGGGATTTTCCAGGCAAGGATACTGGCATGGGTTGCCATTTCCTCCTCCAGAGGATTTATATAGCCTTAGAAGTATTTTTATTTCTAAAAGCACTGACAATACATGTTTAATACATATTTCATAATATATACCAATAGCCCAAGTCATATTTTAAACATTCTATTCATGCATTTCATCTATAGCTTGCTTTATGTCTCAATATACACATCCTTCCAACTTCATAAATGTAACATATCAAAAAAATAATTTATTACTTTTCTTCTCATACCCATCTGTAAAACTGTTTTCCAAATTCCTGGTTCAAAACGTTAATATGTTCCTCTTTTTAGTTGCTATATTCAGCAACCTATCAGGGTCTTTCAATCTGATTTCCTGAATATCAGTTGCAATTTTATCATCAATCCTTTCTGACAATGGCTACTCTTACTGTAAAAATTTCTCGAATTTTGTTCAAAGTTCCTAAAATTATCTATCTAAAACATAAATATTCTCTTGTCATTTGTTACATGTGTATTTTGTAACCTTAACCTATTGCCTACAGGATTCAGAATAAAGCATACATTCTATGCTATGGTCACAGTTTTTGGTCATTTCCTTATACTAGTCAAGTCTTTTGCTCTAAATAAACCTCATTATTCACAATATTCTTGAATATTTTCTACTTCTCAATTTCTCTGACTTCTTTATTGTTCTCCTTTCTTTTCCAGAAAATTCTCTACTTACTTTCCCTTCTACACATACCAAATCTTGCTTCTCCCTCACAAGTGTTGCCTTCACATTAATGCCTTTTTCTATAATCCTCAGATGGACTTAGTTTCTCATCTTTGACTTAGTCACTCATACTTAGAATGTCAGTATTCCAAAGCATTTTGTCAGTCAATCTCTTTTGATATTCATTCTTTTATAAACCTCATCTACCAGTCAAAAGATGGTTCATCTTTCAGTGAGTTTAAACATACAATCATTTCTACACTATCTTTAAACACAGATAGAAATAAATTCTCAATAGAAATAGCTTATGCTCTTAGAAGAGAAGAGTGAAAAGAAAGAGAACTAAACTAATAAAGGTCATTTCCATGTCAAACCATTTAAAAAAACTACTGGGAGAAGTAACTATACTTCTGTTATCAATTCATAGCCTTTTGTTATTATGAACATCTGCCCCCTATTAAGCTAGAATAAACAAGCAAACCTAACAAACCATGTAGCTTCTTACCAAGGAGGGAGGTGAACAAAGGACAGCCTGGCCTTTACCCTGGAAATTCCATTAATGCCATTTAAGAGTTCTGAGGATGTGAAGATGATAGTGGATACTGTACTTTGAAAAACTGAAGAAGAGAGAGATAGATGAGATTGTCTTGATGGGTAATCTGAAAATAATAGAATGCATGGGGGAAAAGGCAGTAGTAAAACCAGCATCATTTTCTGATAGAAATTTTGGAGAGAATTCTAACGCAGAATCTGTTGGATCCCAACGTTGAAAAGGGGAAGTGGAACAAGATCTGTGTGAATAATTGAGGGGTAGCTAAAAAGACATTTTTCTTTTTAGAAAAGTGTGCCCCCTTTACATTCCATACCTGCAAAAAAATGGCAACTCTGATGCTTTCCTTACAGCAAATTTGAAACAATTCAGAGAATACATTTTTGTCTTACAGGCTTCATAATTAAGGAGAGGAGAGGATTTAAACATATTCCAAAAAGTCATAAGAATCCTGCATTTTTAGGACTACATCAAAGGCTATTTGAAATTCCATAAAAATGGAAATCTATCCTAGAAAACCCATTTACACTGTGTAGTAGGTGCTCTTACTCTAATACAGTTCATTTCAGTTGATCAGTCATGTAAAACTCTTTGAGACCCCATGGACTGAAGCACACTAGGCTTCCCTGTCCATCACCAACTCCCGGAACATGCTCAAACTCATGTCCATAGAGTTGGTCATGACATTCAACCATTATCCTCTGTCATCACCTTTTCCTCCTGTCTTCAATCTTTCCCAACATCAAGGTGTTTTCCAATCAGTCAGTTCTTCACATCAGGTGGCCAAAATACAGGAGTTTCAGCTTCGGCATCCAATGAATATTCAGGACTGATTTCCTTTAGGATTGACTGGTTTGAACTCCTTGCTATCAAAGGGACTTTTGAGAGTCTTCTCCAGCACCATAGTTCAATAGCATAAATTGCTCGGCACTCAGTTTTGTGTATGGTCCAACTCTCACATCCATACCTGACTACTGGAAAAAAAGATAGCTTTGACTAGACAGACCTTTGTTGGCAAAGCAATGTCTCCGTTTTTTTAATATGCTGCCTAGGGTGGTCATAGCTTTTCTTCCAAGGACCAAGCGTCTTTTAATTTCATGGCTGTGGTCACCATCAGTGATTTTGGAGCTCAAGAAGAGAAAGTCTGTCACGATTTCCATTGTTTCCCCCACCTATTTGCCATAATGTAATGGGACAGGATACCATGATCTTAGTTTTTTGAATGCTGAGTTTTAAGCCAGCTTTTTCACTCTTCCATTTCACCTTCATCAAGAGGCTCTTTAGTTCCTCTTTGCTATCTGCCATAAGGGTGGTGTCATCTGCATATCTGATGTTAATTGGCATTTCTTCCACAATCCTGATTCCAGTTTGTGCTGCATTCAGCCCGGCATTTCATGTGATGTAGTCTGTATATACACGGGCTTCCCTGGTGGCTCAGAGGTTAAAGCATCTGCCTGCAATGCAGGAGACCTGGGTTCGATCCCTGGGGGTTGGGAAGATTCCCCTGGAGCAGGAAATGGCAACCCACTCAAGTATTCTTGCCTGGAGAAGCCCATGGATGGAGAAACCTGTTGGGCTACATTCCACGGGGTCACAAAGAGTCGGACATGACTGAGTGATTTCACTTCACTTCACTTCAGTCTGTATATAAGTTAAATAAGCAGGGTGACGATACACAGCCTTGACAAATTCCTTTCCCAGTTTGAAACCAGCCCATTGGTTCATCTCCAGTTCTAACTGCTGCTTCTTAACTTGCATATTGATTTCTCAGGAGGCAGGTAAGGTGGTCTGATATTCCCATCTCTGGAAGAATTTTCCAAGCTTGTTGTGATCCACACATTCAAAGGCTTTGATGTCATCAATAAAACAAAAATAGATGTCTTTCTGGAACTCTTTTGCCTTTTTTATGATTCAACAGATGTTGGCAATTTGATCTCTGGTTCCTCTGCCTTTTCAAATTCAGCTTGAACATCAGAAAGTTCTCGGTTCATGTACTGTTGAAGCCTAGCTTGGAGAATGAGAAGCATTATTTTGCTAGTGTGTGAGATGAGGGCAATTGTGTGGTAGTCTGAACATTCTTTGGCATTGCCTTTCTTTGGGATTAGAATGAAAACTGACCTTTTCTAGTCCTGTGGCCACTGCTGAGCTTTCCAAATTTGCTGGCATATTGAGTGCAGCACTTTCACAGCATCAGCTTTTAGGATTTGAAATAGCTCAACTGGAATTCCATGACCTCCACTAGCTTTGTTCATAGTGATGCTTCCTAAGGCCCATTTGACTTCACATTTCAGAATGTCTGACACTAGGTGAGTGACCATTCCATTGTGGTTATCTGGGTCACTAAGATCTTTTTTGTATAATTCTTCTGTGTATTTTTGCTATCTCTTCTTAATAGCTACTGCCCCTATTATGTCCATACTATTTCTGTCCTTTATTGTGCCCATCTTTGCATGAAATGTTCCCTTGGTATCTCTAATTTTCTTGAAGAGATCTCCAGTCTTTCCCATTCTTTGTTTTCCTCGGTTTCTTTGCATTGATCACTGAGGAAGGCTTTCTTATCTCTCCTTGCTATTCTTTGGAACTGTCCATTCAGATGGGTATATGTTTCCTTTTCTTTTTTGTCTTTAGCTTCTCTTGTTTTCTTAGCTATTTGTAAAGCCTCATTTTGCCTTTTTACATTTCTTTTTCTTGGGTATGCCCTTGATCACACCTCCTGTACAATGCCATGAACCTCTCTCCATATGTCTTCAGGCACTCTCTTTATCAGATTTAATCCCTTGAATCTATTTGTCACTTCCACTGTACAACTGTAAAGGATTTGATTTAGATCATGCCTGAATAGTCTAGTGCTTTTTCCTACTTCAATTCTGAATTTTGCAATAAGGAGTTCATGATCTGAGCCACAATCAGCTCCTGGTATTGTTTTTGCTAACTGTATGGAGCTTCTCCATCTTTGGCTGCAAATAATACAATCAGTCTGATTTCAGTATCGACTATCTGATGATGTCCACATGTAGAGTCTTCTCTTTTGTTGTTGGAAGAAGGTATTTGCTATGACCAGTGCATTCTCTTGGTAAAACTCTTTGTTAGTCTTTGCCCTGCTTCATTTTGTACTCCAAGGCAAAACTTGCCTGTTACTCCAGGTATCTCTTGCTTTCCTACTTTGCATTCCATCTTGTGATATAAAGGACATTTTTTTTGGTGTTAATTCTAAAAGGTCTTGTAGATTATCCTAGAACCATTCAAATTCAGCTTCTTCAGTGTTAGTGGTTGAGGCATAGACTTGGATTATTGTGATACTGAATGGTTTGTCTTGGAAACAGAGATCATTTTATCATTTTGTCATTCTGTCACTTTACTCTAATTCCCTAAACCTTACATATGAAAACATTAACAAAATTATGACTCATTCAAATAAAAAACAATCTTGAAAGGAGAGAACTATATATATATAAAAAAAGAAAATATACAGGGTCATCATTACTATCTTTCTAAATTCCATATATATGTATAAGTATACTGTATTGGTGTTTTTCTTTCTGGCTTACTTCACTCTGTATAATAGGCTCCAGTTTCATTNTTCTATATGTCTGTGTCTCTTTTGTTGTCTCACATACAGGGTCATCATTACTATCTTTCTAAATTCCATATATATGTGTCAGTATACTGTATTGGTGTTTTTCTTTCTGGCTTACTTCACTCTGTATAATAGGCTCCAGTTTCATTCATCTCATCAGAACTGATTCACATTTATTCTTTTTAATGGCTGAATAATACTCCATTGTGTATATGTACCACAGCTTGCTTATTCATTCATCTTATGTGAGACAACAAAAGAGACACAGACATAGAGAACGGACTTTTGGCCTCTGAGGGAAAAGTAGAGGTTGGGATGATTTGGGAGAATGGTACTGAAGCATATATACTATCATGTAAGAAATGAGGCGCCAGTCTATGTTCGATGCAGGATGCAGGATGCTTGGGGCTGGTGCACGGGGATGATCCAGAGAGAGGTTGTAGGGTGGGAGGTGGGAGGGGGATTCAGGATTGGGAGCTCATGTACACCTGTGGTTGATTTATGTCGATGTATGGCAAAGCCAATAGAGTATTGCAAAGTAAAATTAAAATAAATAAATAAATAAAATATATACATATGTTTTAAAAATAGGAAAAGAACAAAGAGCAGAAAAGAAAAAAAATACATTTGAGAAATAAAATTGAGAACACGTTTCAAAAAATGATACAAAAGCAAGAAAAATTAATGAAAACCAGAGGATTAATCTAAGCAACTCAACATTTTAATGAGAAGCTCATAAAAAGAAAACAAAATTGTGGGATAGAAATTGCAACATTATTCCACAAGATTTAAAAATAATATTTTCAATGTTAATAGTATGTGCTGAGTGCTCAGTTTAATGAATTAAAAAGTCTCATGCTGAGAAGAACTATGATGAAATGTGTACCACCGAGGAGATATATTTTTAAAAAAAGAAAAAAAATTGTAAAAATCTTCCAGGTGAGGAAAAATAATCCAAGCTTCATCAAAATACTGAGAATGAGATGGTATTAGACTCCTGAGCTGCAATAATAATGACTGTCAGAGAGCAAAACACTGGAATACTGCCACTAGATAATTTTCAAGAAATAATTATTTGCCCAGTCAAAAAAATATGGGGATAAGATAATTATATTTCTAGCACGAAAGGTCTTAATACTTTTACCATTTATGCCCATTATTAAAAGCTAAAACTACATCCTTGTTTTAGTAAGTACAATAATATAAAAGAAATTGTGGCAGAATATTAGTTGAGCAATTAGTAATAAAACCTTGATCATATTTGAAACCCAGAACACTAATTCACACATTGCAGTTGTCTACAGCTTCCTAATGAATCACTCCAAACTTAGTGGCATAAAGCAACCATTACACTGTTAGGTAGTTAGAATAGGAAAAAGGAATCTAAAATGGTGGTGGCTAAAAGAGGAGAGTGAAAAAGTTGGGTTAAAGCTCAACATTCAGAAAACGAAGATCATGGCATCTGGTCTCATCATTTCATGGCAAATAGATGGGGAAACAGTGTCAGACTTTATTTTTTGGGGGGGGGCTCCAAAGTCACTGAAGATGGTGATTGCAGCCATGAAATTAAAAAACGCTTACTCCTTGGAAGGAAAGTTATGACCAACCTAGACAGTATATTCAAAAGCAGAGTTATAACCTTCCCAATAAAGGTCTGTCTAGTCAAGGCTATGGTTTTTCCAGTGGTCATGTATGGATGTGAGACTTGTGAGAGGGTAACAGGCAGGAAGGCCAGGGGTCTCCAAAGGGAGGAAATAGCCAGGAAGTGTCAGATAATTTATCTCTCTTAAGCGGCAGGAGGAAACAAACTAGGGATATTTTTTCCTTCTCTATACAAATTTAAAAGGAGGTTTTTCTTAAAATTCTGTGTTGCCATGACACCTAGTTTCACTTGAAGTTAACCATTGCCTTTTTCTTATGGAAATGTTTATCTTAAGCTATGCTAATGTACTATGCATTTACCCCAAACTCTGTCTTCAAGTTGGTTCTGCCTTTTGGGCTCAGAACCTCCTTGATAAACCAATATGTTATACTCTGATATCAGTTATACTCTAATATTCCTCTAATCTATTTAAAGGACACTATTTGTATGGTGCTCTGCCCTTCTTCAAGATTCAAGTTAATCCTTTTATGGCCCAAGATGAACCATTTGGAGCCAAGATTATCCCAAAATACATCTTATGGGTGAGGGGCCTTGTGCCATTCTAAGTTTTGAGACATTCCTTTCTTTCATTAACAGACTGCTGGTGACTATATAACATCCAGCTAAAGACTATCAGGGGGGTACTCTTTCTCCCCTTCTGATGTCTATGTCATAAGCTTTCTCTATCTCCTTTATATTTTAATACAACTTTGTTATACAAAAGTTCTGAGCGATCAAGTCTTGTCTCTGGCCCCGGATTGAATTCTCCTCTGGGGGCCAAGAATCCTGGCGTCATAATTCAACAACCTTTCACTTGGACTGTGAAGAAAGCTGAGCCCTGAAGAACTGATGCTTTTGAACTGTGGGGTTGAAGATGACTTGAGAGTCCCTTGGACTGCAAGGAGATCCAACCAGTCCATCCTAAAGGAGATCAGTATTGGGTGTTCATTGGAAGGACTGATGTTGAAGCTGAAACTCCAATATTTTGGCCACCTCATGCAAAGAGTTGACACATTGGAAAAGACCCTGATGCTGGGAAGGATTGGAGGCAGGAAGAGAAGGGAATGACAGAGGATGAGATGGCTGGATGGCATCACCGACTCAATGGACATGAGTTTGGGTGAACTCCGGGAGTTGGGGATGGACAAGGAGGCCTGGCGTGCTGCGATTCATGGGGTCGCAAAGAGTAGACACGACTGAGCAACTGAACTGAATTGAAAATACAATGAAGGAAAAAGACAGTGAAAATAGAACAAAGGTAGATCTGAGGACTGGAGTGAAGACCTCAGGTTAAAAACAAACTGCCCTCTTGGCTAGTCCAATTTACATAGAGCAGGCTCATGGCAGAGGAGACAAAAGTATAAAAGGAGGAAGCCAATAGAGTATTGTAAAGTAAAATAAAGTATTAAAAAAATAAATAAATAAGGAGGAAGCTTAAAAGAATTGAGGCTTATCCTCTCTTTCAGTCTTTTGGGTTGGCCCATCCTGATGCCTCCAGGATGTATTTTCCTTTGCTTGCCAATAAAACTGAGCTATAAAAGTGGTCTGTCCCTCACTTCAAATTTTTGCTGTGGCAACACTGAGGGGGCCTTGTCTCTATTTTTTTTTTTTTTATTCTATCTGGGCCTCAGTTAGGAAGACCCAAAAGCTAGACATCATTATTATATGTTCCAAGTTTCACTCACATGCTTAATACTGGCTGTTTCTTGAGATGCTAGTAAGATCTATTACTAGAATACATGACCTTTTAGTGCATACTGGGCTTCCTCACAGTACGGTATCTGGGTTACAAGAGCAAATGGACTGAAGACCAGAAACTCACTGTAGTGCATTGGATGAGCTAGGTTTGGAACTTGTACTGTGTGAATTCTGCTATAATCACAAACCTATCCAGATTCAAGAGGAGGAAACATCTATGTTGTTTATTCGTAGTAAGAATAACCAATGATATGAAAGTGAATCATTTCTGTGAAATTTTTGGAAAGTTTCATTAAATAAAGACAGTTATTAGGCAAAGGACTTTATGTCATTCCTTTTTTCTTCTTCAAGCCTGGAACATGGATATGGTGATTAGAGCAATAATAGTTATTTTAGTCAATGAGTCAACTTGAACATCCATGGGGCATCTGCATTCAGTCATTTAATGACAATAGCAAACATCTAAGTACACATTAGGTGCAAAACACTATTCTGGATACCAGAGAAGCAAACATAATTAAGCCAAAGAGTGACATGAGATACCTAACTAACTATATAATTAATTAGCTTGTGTGTAGAGTAGAGGCTGTGGGAAGGAAATGTAGGAGAGTTAGTAGGGAACTGGTAGGTGATGATAGTGTTTTTAACTTGGAGTTGGTAGTAGTGGAGGTAGCAAGAAGTGTTATAATTCTGTATGTAATTCTGAAGACAAAGCAAAGGAGATTTAATGAAAAAATGAAATGTGGAAATGGGAAAGCATGCAAACAGTTAAATATGACTTCAAAATTCTTAATTTCAGCAACTAGGAATGATAGGTCTTCCATTTTCTGTGAAGAAGAAAATTGTAGAAGGAGTAGATTTCAGAAGGGAGATTTTCTAACAAGTTTTGTATTCAACCTTGAAATTTGAAATGCTTGTTAGATTTTTAAGAGAGTTAATAAATTTGTACTTGGGACATATTAATCAGGATTTTAATAAAAACTAGAGCTATAAATAAGAAATTCATACATAAATGTTATTTAAATAGTAGAAATAGATTTAGTTATTAAGGGAGTTAGTATAGATAGAGAAGGAAAGGATTCCAAGTTATTCCAGTGTTCAGAAGTTGGGAAGATGAGAGAAAACAAGAAAGATTTCAGAGCAGCATGGAGAATAAAAGAAAACTGTTGTTTACTTGAAGCCAAGAAAAGAATGTGCTTCAAGGAAGAAGCAATGAATTTGTCCAACACTGATGAGTCCTAACAGAAGAGTGGGGATGAGAATTTTTCACTGTGTGCATTAATGTAAAAAGATCATTAGAGACATTGACAAAAGTAGTTCCAATGAAGTGATAACACCAAAGCTTCATTTGTATAGATTTTTAAATATTGGAGACAAGCATAGCAAGGCTTTTCAAAAGTTTTGCTGTGGGGGAAAAAAAAAGGTGATGTCATGGGGATTTTTCTATAAAGAACAATTATAAACATTTATACACTATGGGAATGATTCCATACAAAAAGTTATATTAATTATATAGGACACCTTGTCTAACTGTTGGCACAGTATGCATAATTATGTCAGAAGTGATGGAATTAATTTTTAAAAAATAAAGAACCCAGCCTAGAGAGCATGAAATGTTCATCTAGGTGGAAGGCAGGGTATAGTATGTAGGAATGTTAGTGAGTAGGTGGCAGTGTATTTTGTGGAATTTATCTTTTGATTTTTTTATCTCTCAGGAAAATAGAAGGTAAGGCTACTGAGAGTAAGGAGGAAAAGGAAGTGAGGGATGAATGCAACAGGAAATACAGTATGCATTATTCCTCTAGGAGGATGAAAGAGTGCATGGAAGAGCAAAATCTGGTAGAACAGTGGCAATGTCACACTCCAACTTGAGGTTCATGATCATGATTTTTAAGTGAGAACAGTCAGAGTGAGTTGATCTTCATCTGTCTACAGCAGCATAGATGCTGTTACAGGGTGGAGCTTTGCATGTGAATGAGACAGAGTGAGGAGAAAGACAGTGAGTGGAACATTGGGATTGGTATGGTAAATGGGCTTGACAGAAGTTTTTATCATCTTCCTTCTTGGGAACCAAATGGATTAGGCTGAAAAGTTTAAAACTGCATTTTCCAGATGCCCTCAGATCTAGTTTCAGAGGCACGACTGAATCTAGAATAAATCTATCCCTGGGAGAGACAGAGGCTGTTTTCTGGCTACTTGTGTCTGTTTTTTTGCTGGCAAGCAAGGTTGTGAAGTTTGGGGACTGTCAGCAGTCAATAGCTAGTGCTGGGGAGAAGTTTCAGCAGAGATGGTGGCCAGATTGTGCGTTAACACATTCATTGACCAAATTTTCATGTTTGTTGAGAGATACTTGGGACAGGAGAAAAGTTTCCTAATCCTAGATTCCTGAACTTATGTTCACAACTGCAGATCACCGCATCACTGCTTATGTTCTTGAACTGCATTGTTCAATACTGCCCAGTTCTTTTTCTTCTTCTTCTTTTTTTACTAATCATATAAGAGTTTGAAGCTCTCTAGACAATCTGACTTTCCAGTATGAGCCACTAGATAGTGTCCCTGCACACTTGGGTTGACTTCAGATAACAGCTGTCCAGAACATCCTAGATTGCAAGCTGCCGCTCTATTTATTATTAGCACTTCATTTTATAATATAAAGTATTCTTATAAAAATGATAAAATTTATAGCTGCTGTATTGCTTTTGAAGCCTAGCTTGTGAAATGGGAATAATGTTTTTTAAATGCTACAAGAAGAAATTGAAGATACATTTTAGATATGAAAGTGAAAGTGAAGTCGCTTAATCATGTCCGACTCTTTGCGACCCGTGGATTGTAGCCCACAAAACTCCTCCATTCATAGGATTCTCCAGACAAGAGTACTGGAGTGGGATGCCATTTCAAATTAGATCAAAGCTATGTATCTTATAGTTTTATAAGACATATAAGACTAGCTTTGATATATTTATTGCATATGTCTGTTTATATGTCCATTTTAGAAATATTTAATCTGCTTTCATTAACTTTGAACTTCCTTTTTAGCAACAGAGAAGGGCATCAATTTTATGAAAACTATGGCAACCCCATCCAGTGTTCATGCCTGGAGAATCGCAGGGATGAGGGAGTCTGGTTGGCTGCTGCTTATGGGATCACACAGAGTCAGACACTATTGAAGCAACTTAGCAGTAGCAACAGCAACATAATGAATATGCATGGTGCTTTTTCTTATTTCTGTTTCCTAAAAATAAAAAAAAAAGATAAGCTGCAAAATGGACTGACAGAAAAGGGAGAAGAAAAGGTAGCCAAGGTTAAATTTGAAATTTGGAAGCAAATTTTTAAAGAAAATAATAAATCATGCAACAGGACAGTAAGCTGTACTTTTGATTGTAAAATTATTTACTCTTGATATAATTATTTATCAGTTAATCTTCCCAACTACAACATTTGAAGAATAGCATTTGTTTATATCTTGAAGCACGGTGGCTGCGGCAGGCTGCACAGAAGCGCAGCAGAGAAGAGCAACCCCATGTCTGAGGTCAGGGGCAGCGGCCAAGAGGAGTAAATTCACATCCAAGGACGGGTGGCTGTGGAGGCACAGGAGGACAGAGAAGAGCTACTCCACATTCAATGTCAGGAGGGGCGACTCATTCAAGGTAGGGAGCAGCGGATGCGCTTTGTTGGAGCAGCCATGAAGCTATACTCCACATCCAAGGTAAAAGATACCACACGTCCAAGGTAAGAGAAACCCAAGTAAGATGGTAGGTGTTGTGAGAGGTCATCAGAGGATAGACACACTGAAACAATAATCACAGAAATCTAGGCAATCTGATCAAACGGACCACAGTCTTATCTAACTCAATGAAACTAAGCCATGCCATGTGGGGCCACCCAAGATGGGCAGATCATGGTGGAGATGTCTCACAGAATGTGATCCACTGGAGAAGGAAATGGCAAAACACTTCAATATTCTTGCTTTGAGAACCCCATGAACAGTATGAAAAGGCAAACTGATAGGATACTGAAAGAGGAACTCCCCAGGTCAGTAGGTGCCCAATATGCTACAGGAGATCAGTGGAGAAATAACTCCAGAAAGAAAGAAGGGATGGAACCAAAGCAAAAATAATATCCAGCTGTGGATGTGACTGGTGATAGAAGCAAGGTCTGATCCTGTAAAGAACAGTATTACATAGGAAACTGCAATGTTAGATCCATGAATCAAAACAAATTGGACGTGGTCAAACAGGAGATGGCAAGAGTTAATATTGACATTCTAGGAATCAGCAAACTCAAATAGACTGGAAAAAGGTGAATTGAACTCAGAAGACCATTATATCTACTACCATGGGCAGGAATCCCTTAGAAGAAATGGAGTAGCTATCATGGTCAACAAGAGTCCGAAATGCAGTACTCGGATGCAATCTCAAAAACAACAGAATGATCTCTGTTTGTTTCCAAGGCAAACCATTCAGTATCACAGTGATCCAAGCCTATGCCCCAATCAGTAACACTGAAGAAGATGAATTTCAACAGTTTTATGAAGACATACAAGATATTTTAGAACTAACACCCAAAAAAGATGTCATTTTCATTATAGGGGTCTGGAATGCAACACTAGGAAGTCAAGAAACACCTGGAGTAACAGGCAAATTTGGCCTTGGAATATGGAATGAAGCAGGACAAAGACTAATAGAGTTTTGCCAAGAGAACGCAAGGTCATAGCAAACACCCTCTTCTAACAAAACACAAGAAGACTCTACATATGGACATCACAAGATGGTCAACACCGAAATCAGATTGATTATATTCTTTGCAACCAAAGATGGAAAAGCTCTATACAGTCAGCAAAAACAAGACTGGGAGCTGACTGTGGCTCAGATCATGGACTCCTTATTGCCAAATTCAGACTTAAATTGAAGAAAGTAGGGAAAACCACTAGACCACTCAGGTATAACCTAAATCAAATCCCTTGTAATTATACAGTGGAAGTGAGAAATAGATTTAAGGGACTAGATCTGATAGAGTGCCTGATGAACTATGGACGGAGGTTCGTGACATTGTACAGGAGACAGGGATCAAGACCATCCCCATGGAAAAGAAATGCAAAAAAGCAAAATGGCTGTCTGGGGAGGCCTTACAAATAGCTGTGAAAAGAAGAGAAGCGAAAAGCAAAGGAGAAAAGGAAAGATATAAGCATCTGAATGCAGAGTTCCAAAGAATAGCAAGAAGAGATAAGAAAGCCTTCTTCAGCGATCAATGCAAAGAAATAGAGGAAAAGAACAGAATGGGAAAGACTAGAGATCTCTTCAAGAAAATTAGAGATACCAAGGGAACATTTCATGCAAAGATGGGCTCGATAAAGGACAGAAATGGTATGGACCTAACAGAAGCAGAAGATATTAAGAAGAGGTGGCAAGAATACACAGAAGAACTGTACAAAAAAGATCTTCATGACCCAGATAATCATGATGATGTGATCACTAATCTAGAGCCAGACATCTTGGAATGTGAAGTCAAGTGGGCCTTAGAAAGCATCACTACGAACAAAGCTAGTGGAGGTGATGGAATTCCAGTTGAGCTGTTTCAAATCCTGAAAGATGATGCTGTGAAAGTGCTGCACTCAATATGCCAGCAAATTTGGAAAACTCAGCAGTGGCCACAGGACTGGAAAATGTCAGTTTTTATTCCAGTCCCAAAGAAAGGCAATGCCAAAGAATGTTCAAACTACCGCACAATTGCACTCATCTCACACGCTAGAAAAGTAATGCTCAAAATTCTCCAAGCCAAGCTTCAGCAATAGGTGAACCGTGAACTTCCAGATGTTTAAGCTGGTTTTAAAAAAGGCAGAGGAACCAGAGATCAAGTTGCCAACATCTGCTGGATCACAGAAAAAGCAAGGGAGTTCCAGAAAAACATCTATTTCTGTTTTCTTGACTATACAAAAGCCTTTGACTGTGTGGCTCACCATAAACCAGGAAAAATTCTGAAAGAGATGAGAATACCAGACCACCTGACGTGCCTCTTGAGAAACCTATATGTAGGTCATGAAGCAACAGTTAGAACTGGACATGGAAGAACAGACTGGTTCCAAATAGGAAAAGAAGTACGTCAAGACTGTATATTGTCAACCTGCTTATTTAACTTATTTAACTTATTTGCAGACTACATCATGAGAAACACTGGGTTGGAAGAAGCACAACTGTAACCAAGATTGCCAGGAGAAATATAAGTAACCTCAGATATGTAGATGACAGCATCCTTATGGCAGAAAGTGAAGAGGAGCTAGAAAGCCTCTTGATGAAAGTGAAATAGCAGAGTGAAAAAGTTGGCCTAAAGCTCAACATTCAGAAAATGAAGATCATGGCATCTGGTCCCATCCCTTCATGGGAAATATATGGGGAAACAGTGTCAGATTTCATTTTGAGGGGCTCCAAAATCATTGCAGATGGTGATTGCTGCCATAAGTTAAAAGATGCTTACTCCTTGAAGGAAGGTTATGACCACCCTAGATAGCATGTTAAAAAGCAGAGACATTACTTTTCCAAAAAAGGTCTGTCTAGTCAAGGCTATGGTTTTTCCAGTGGTCATGTATAGATGTGAGAGTTGGACTGTGAAGAAGGCTGAGCACCAAAGAATTGATGCTTTTGAACTGTGGTGTTGGAGAAGACTCTTGAGAGTCCCTTGGACTGCAAGGAGATCCAAGCAGTCCATCCTAAAGAAGGTAGTCCTGGGTATTCACTGGAAGGGCTGAGGTTGAAGCTGAAACTCCAATACTTTGGCCATCTATGTGAAAATCTGACTCATTGGAAAAGACCCTGATGCTGGGAGGGATGGGGGCAGGAGGAGAAGGAGACAACAGAGGATGAGATGGTTGGATGGCATCACCGACTCAATGGAGATGAGTTTGGGTAAACTCTGGGAGTTGGTGATGGACAGGGATGCCTGGTGTGCTGTGATTCATGAGGTCGCAAAGAGTCAGACTCAACTGAGTGATAGAACTGAACTGATATCTTGATTTATTGCCTTTTCATACTGTTCATGGGGTTCTCAAAGCAAGAACACTGAAGTGGTTTGCCATTTCCTTCTCCATTGGAGCACATTTTGTCATAATTCTCAAACATGCCCCATCTGTCTTGAGTGGCCTTACATGGCATGGCTCATAGCTTCATTGAGCTAGACAAGACTGTGGTCCATGTGATCAGTTTGGTTAGTTTTCTGTGATTGTAGTTTTCATTTAGTCTGCCCTCTGATGGATAAGGATAGGACGCTTATGGAAGCTTCTTGATGGGAGAGATCCTGAGGGGGAACCTGGGTCTAGTTCTGATGGGAAGAGCGAAGTTCAGTAAATCTTTAATCCTATTTTCTGCTGATGAGCAAAGCTGTGTTCCCTCCCTGTTGCCTGACCTGAGGCCAATCTATGGTGGAGGTAATGAAGATAATGTTGACCTCCTTCAAAAGGTCTCATGCATACCCTGCTGCACTCAATGCCTCTGACCCTGCAGCAGGCCACTGCCAACTCACGCCTCTGCTGGAGACTTCTGGACAGTCATGGGAATGTCTGGGTCAGTTGCATGTGGGATCACAGCTCCTTTCTCCTGGGTCCTGGTGTGCACAATAGTACATGTCCTTCTAATTCAAGCTATGTTTTTTTCCAGTTGTCATGTATGGATGTGAGAGTTGGACTATAAAGAAAGCTGAGTGCTGAAGAATTGATGCTTTTGAACTGTGGTGTTGGAGAAGACTCTTGAGAGTCCCTTGGATTGCAAGAAGATCCAACCAGTCAATCCTAAAAGAAATCAGTCCTGAATATTCATTGAAGGACTGATGTTGAAGCTGAAACTCCAATACTTTGGCCACCTGATGTGAAGAACCAACTCACTGGGAAAGGCCTTGATGCTGGGAAAGATTGAAGGCAGGAGGAGAAGGGGACAACAGAGGATGAGATGGTTGGATGGCATCACCAATGCAATGGACATGAGGTTGAGTAGGCTCTGGGAGTTGGTGGTGGACAGGGAAGCCTGGCATGCTGCAGTCCATGGGGTTGCAAAGAGTTGGACACAACTGAGCTACTGAACTGATTGATTGCGTTGACTAAAAAAGATGTATAACTTGAGAATTGTGAGTTAGATTTTTTTGGGGGAAAAATGAGGACTGCAGCCTGGGAGATAGTATCTTAGATAGCTCTGAAAGACTACTCCAAAGCGGCAGTGGGGAAAAGTCAATATATAAGGTTTTGGTAGAGAGGGAGTTCAGTGCCATGAAGCACTCATTTTACAAAAGTTTTTTGTTAATTATGAGGATCTGATGTCACCATGAAGGGATTTAGTGCTCCCTCAGGGACTGTTGAATGTCAACAGCTATAGTAGCATGGGGTTCAGTCTCTGCAGAGGCAGATGGCAAATGCCTTTTCTGTTCCTCTTTAGCAATGCTCTTCGTAAGTGCCAATTTGTAGTTGACAATTGCAGTGTCTTACAGGACAAAGAATATGTTTCATAGTCATGTTTCCAATCGAAATTTGAAACTCCTCTGCCAACTGGGTTGTTCCAATGGATCTGCCTCTCTGAATTTCTGTGTTTTTTTATATTAAGTTTTATAATAGTTCTCACTGAAAAGAGTTAATGAGATTAATTGAGGCACATTTAAATGATCTTGTATAGAATGTCATTTGTTAATTTCCTTTCCTCTTTCTTTTCTTCAAAACTATATTTGAAGCAATTTTAATTTAACAGAAAATCAAAGAGTTACTCTGATTCCATTTAAAATGCTAATTATATAACATATATGAATAATTAATATTATATTAATATTTTATTTGTATGGTAGCATGAGTTAAATGATTCAACTTGTCAAAGTAAAGGTTATATTTTTGAAATATGTACAATATTTCAATTATATCATTTGCTTATTTGTCCATTTCTCTTTAATCAAATAATATTTCTTGTTGCCACAATTTTTGAAAAAAAATATATTCTACAATTTTAGTAATAATTAAGCACTATAATATTTGCTTTCTCCAAATCAACTTCCATTTTCTGTTATTAAATTCTGTAATTCTTTTCCAAATTTGACTGGCTCGTTTGGGAAATCCAATTCTTTCTTATGTCTGAAATCATAGAATGATTGTTTTTCAAACTAACAATTTTTATTCTCAAGTTCCTTTTGCTTTTTCTATCTAGGTTGAGATAATTTATTCCATTTGCTATTAGAATAAAGGAAAACATATATTATTAATGACTGAGATATGTTTAGGAGCTTTATTTCAAGTTTTGCCTATTTCATTATAAATCAATGTCCATATAGATATTTTCTTGCATACTAGTAAGTAAAGACAGTCAATTTAAATGGTTAGAATTTTTCTGGCTGAAACATATTCACCTCAGGAATGTGAAGTAAAACCCATTTTTAATCTGTGCTTACAGTTTAATATATTCAAAATTTTAAATTTCATATAATTTTATTTTATATAAATGAAATCCACTAACACAAAATGTCCAAATAATCAGAATTCTTTATATGGGAGTTATAAAGCACTGTAGTGAAAAACTGAGCATTGTGTTAAAACCACTGTTGTTCAGAGAGAATATGAATGGTT
This sequence comes from Neotragus pygmaeus, assembly GCA_006410875.1. Taxonomy (NCBI): domain Eukaryota; kingdom Metazoa; phylum Chordata; class Mammalia; order Artiodactyla; family Bovidae; genus Neotragus; species Neotragus pygmaeus. The sequence goes on from SJYV01020030.1 coordinate 27,619, forward strand.
TAAGAATAAATTATACAGGTTTAGAGAGATTTGAGCCATTGATTTCAGTCACATCACTACCACAGGAAACAATGGTGACTGATAGCTGCCTAGGAGAGCTATAAGTGGGATACTGGCAGTATATTCCAAACAGCCTTCAAGAAACAAATCTAGAAGAAGATATCCATCTGGAGAATGATGGAAGATTTGTTTCCAAAAACTATTCTGCAACTCCATAAACTGGATATGACCTAGAGCATGGACTGATCCATCCCTATAAAACAATTTCAGTTATTGCCCTTGTTTACACTTGCTTCAAGGACATTTTGGAAGGGATTGTCTATCTCACCTATGGATGGAAATTTGCATATTCATACTTTGGAAAGCAACACACTATAGAGAAGCTTTTATCAAATATCAAGACTCTGAGTTAACTCAGGATCTTGTAAAATTATATGTCCTGCTTCAGGTGAGCCTGGGGTGAAGTTTAAGAGTTTGCATTTCTAAGCAAGCTCCTAGGTGATACAGACATTGCTAATCCATAGGTCGTTCAGTTCACAGATGTTAGAGTAGCAAGCAAGCATAAAGGAATCAAGGAACTTCAATATAAAATAAAATTTTAAAAAGAGTGACTTAATCATAACACTGAACAACAGAAACCAAAATGTGAGTCAACCTATACTCTCCTTCTCCCTTTCCAGATTCCCTTTTTCCTCTCTGGCTTAACTTGTACATTTCTTATGAGGGAATAGCTATCAATTTACCAGTTTAGATAGGTGGCTCAGATGGTAAAGCCTCTGCCTACAATGCGGGAGACCCAGGTTCGATCCCTGGGTCAGGAAGATCCCCTGGCAAAGGAAATGGTGACCCACTCTAGTACTTTTGCCTGAAAAATCCCATGGACACAGTCCACAGGGTCGCAAAATTCACAGGACTGAGCGACTTCACTTTCAATTTCACCAGTTTGAAGAAATGAAGTGAAGTTGCTCAGTTGTGTCCGACTCTTTGTGACCCCGTGGACTGTAGCCCACCAGGTTCCTCCATCTCTGGTATTCTCCAGGCAGGAATACTGGAGTGGGTTGCCATTCTTATGAGGTGAGCATGATAAATCATTAGTTAAGGACAAAAGGAAATTAAAAGTTTTTCTTATGTTAGAGTTATCTGTCTTCTATATACAGAAAAATCATCAAGCTTGGCAACTGAAGCATTTATTTCAAAATATGTTCTCTTATTTACCATTTAGGTGAAGTTAAGGAAGTGAGCTACTTTCTGGGCTTGCTCTCTGTTAGATACAAAATGTTAAAGGATGTTGTATGGATTAAATAACTTAATATGTGTAAAGTTTGACACTCATTACATATCTTTGTCCAACAATTCTTAAAATATTTTCTAAACATTGTTTTTTTAATAATCTTGTACAATTTTTGGTCTAGTTCATAAAAATATTTTCCCTTAACTATATTTTCAAATGAATGCAATTTTGGAAAGAAAAGTATTACTTACTAATTGTTATTTATTTAGCCATGTGGTTTTTAAGCAATGTCTGATTATCTAAGAGTTAGTTATCTACAAAAAAATTTTTTTTAATCTACTTGCAACTACTATACCCCCCAAAATAGAAAACAGTTTCAGGACAAAAATCATCTCTAATGTTTAAAGGATTCACCTTTTTTGTTGTTGTTGTTTAACATGTATAAAGGAGAGAATCACATTTAAACCAGCCAACAGCCAATGACTAACATAGAATTTTTTAAGGCACTTATTCAACTTCTCTATGTGGAAGAATTATCAACTTGGCACCTGATAGTAATATTTTCAAAGCCATTATTTACCAGCTCAACTCTGTAAATTACACATGTATGGAAAGTTCCTTCTTGTTATCAATGGGTTCAGACGAGCAGCCCTGGACCTGGCTACTCATTCATATGGGTTTCCCTCATGACTCAGACAGTAGAGAATTTGTCTGTGATGCAGAAGGCCTGGGTTTAATCCTTGGGTCAGGAAGATCCTCTGGAGAAGGGAACAACAACCCACTCCCATATTCTTGCCTAGAGAATCCCATGGACAGAGGAACCTGGCAGACTACAGACCACAGGGTTGCCAAGAGTTGGACACGGCTGAGCAACTAACCCTTTTCACTTATATATACTCTGAAAGTCAGAAGAAAGAAGTCTATATATATTTACTTTACATTTGAACATATTACCCTCTTTCCTTTTCAACATATTACAAATTGAACACATTACATCAAAAATATAATAAAATAAAGTTTTGCATTTCTTTCCTGAAAAACAAGTAAACTACTACTTAATCAATGCATGATGCTGTTTTCTTAATTCACAATAGTAATGTATTCTATGAACTTATCAAATGCATATGTGTGGATTCCAAATGTATCCATATTTTAATTTTCAACTAAACTTGTTCAATTTAATTAAAATTATATAAACATCTCAAGGGCTTTTCTTATAATGTGTGTAGAAGATGTTAAATAGGAGAAAATCCAAATTGATGACATAANTGTGGATTCCAAATGTATCCATATTTTAATTTTCAACTAAACTTGTTCAATTTAATTAAAATTATATAAACATCTCAAGGGCTTTTCTTATAATGTGTGTAGAAGATGTTAAATAGGAGAAAATCCAAATTGATGACATAATTTTTGGAAAATTTTTTCTGCTCTATTTAAACTACTAAATAAACCAATTCAATGGTTAATAAAGAAAACAATCAGAATTTTGCAGAAAAAATTTGAGGAAAGCAATTCTTCACATAGAAATTAATTTTATAAGCCAATTCTAAAAGATTAACCTTTGGACAATTTTTTAAAATGGCAGAAATCTCAAGAACCTTGATGCAAGAAATTACACAGGCAACTCTTCCAGAATTAGTAAAATTGAGGCTCACAAAACATGAAAGGATTCCACTTCCAAATTGTTCAGAAATAGATGATTCACAAAGATCACCTAGTCTTTAAGCTTTATAACCAATGTTTGAGTGATAACAAAGTAGAAATTATGTAAGTATTTCAATATATCTTCTGATCATTTTATATAATTATGCATAGCAAACTGTATGAAATTCTAGTTAGATTATAAGTTCATTCACTCTCAAAATGAACACTAAAGATTTTACAAAGTCCCTTTAGAGACATCTCCATTTTCTAAATAGATGTGGAATCATGTGGAAAGCTTATACTACAGATTTCTTAATACTGTCCATCATTCTAGGCTGTGCTGAGATGTTGCCTGTCTACAGGTTTACTGTTTGCAGATCCACTTGGCACTTGGATATACCCATGTTTAAAGTCTATTTTACTTTATAGTAGCTATTATTTGAATATTATGAGAGTTTGCTTCCCTCCTGTAGTCAAAAAATTTTCTCCTGATTTATATCCGATTACATTTCATTTAGATCTTATCTCCTGTAGCTTGGTATCCTGTGTATTATTCTCCTTCTGAATACTCTATACAATGGTATGTATGTTTCCGTAAGAAAGGGCTATTGTACCTCTTTTATAGACAGAAACAGGAATTTCTCAAATAGGGGCAAAACTAGGAATGAAACTACTATTCTGTAGCATTTCCTTTCTCTCTTATTTCACTATCTTATGACTACAGAATTTATAGTATAGAGAAAATGCATTTGTCTATTACCTTTCTCTGTATGTTTCCTCTTACAAATCAGGGACAATATTGTATTTCAATGAATTGAATCTACTATAATTGTAATACATCATATGTAACACAGATAAAAAAGCAGCCAATTAAATTATTAGACTACATGTCACTAAAAGTATTGGAAAACATTTTAATCAGTCCCACAAATCTATTATTACTTTGAAGTGTCTTTCAAATATTTAAGGTATTTGACAGTTTCTTCTGCCTTTAGTCATATTTCTTTATCCATGATGATAGGAATCTTTTTTTTGGATTTTAGGAATAAGAAATTATACAGCCTCAAATCAGTGATTCTCAAACTTTAAGCATCACAAATTACCCAAGGATCTTACTTACTTAAAAAGTAAATTTTGGTTTAATAGGTCTGGAATGAAGCTAAGACTGTGTTTCAAACAAATACTTCCAGCTACCTGGGACAAGTGAGTAGAAAAGGTGTAATGACTTGGTCAAAGCTTCCAAGGAAATTAGGATTTGTGTCATTTTTCAAATGGTTAATATTTGCTTCACAATTTATTTTTCACAGATTGTTCTTATTGACTAAAAAGATGCACAATGTGAGAGTTGAGAGTTCAGTTTTATTTGAGGCAAGATGAGGACTGCATCCCAAGAGACAGCACCGCAGATAGCTCTGAGAAATTGTTTTGAAAAGGTAGTGGGGGAAGGTCAATACGTACAATTTTGGTGAAGTGGGAGTTCAATGAAATCAAGCACTTACTTTACAAGAGGGTTTCTGTTAATCACGAGAAGCTGATGTCACCATGAAGGGATTTAGTGTTTTTTTAGGCATGGAGAGATGAAAAGACTGGGATCATGAAATCAGTTCCTGAAAATATCTATCTAAAGATCCATTCCACCAGATTCCCTGGAGCACAGAGTGCCTCATTCTCTACACTGAATTTCCTTTAGGGAGTGTTGGAGGCCAGCAGATGCAGCAGCACAGGGTTCAATCTCCACAGAGGTTGATGGCAAATGCACTTGTTGTTGTTCAATTGCTGGCAAATGCTCTTGGCAATGCCAATATTCAGTTGACAGGCAGGTGCCAATTTGTAGTTGATTATCCTGTTTCTGTGCCTTTCTAGGAAGAAAGTAACTTTCTATTTTGATGTTTATTGTCTATGTTATGTTTATCGTGTATGAAGGAAATTTAAACAAATATAGTACCAACAACCTACCAAGTTCAACTGAAATGATGGCAGTTTGAGAAGCTATGATCAAATTTATGCCAGGGAGTGACAATATTGAATTGGCCCAGTGAGTGACAATGTTAAATTGCCCCTGAGCCTTATGCTCCTTGAAAACAAGAAGAGTTGAGAAATTCCCATATCATTTTGTATTCTAAGAAACAGGCTAATGTCAAAAGACTACCCTGCCCTCGCATATTCCAACATGGAAATTGCCTCCATTCTTCCCAAGAGCTCTCTCTTTCCCTACCTCTCTAAGACACCAGTCCTTTTCCCTTTACTCTGAGGCTTCCTCAGTAATGAATGTTCTCCCTACTGCAGCTTCCAGAAGGAAATCTGTGTAATTGTTCAGTTCATGTAGTTTTTCACAGCAGGCAGTGTCTATTTTCAGAGTATAGCACCATGGGTAAATACATGGATCCTAGAGTAAGATTAATTAGTTGTTTAGTTCTGGTTCTTATTATTAGCTGTGTAACATTAGACAAAAGATTAAAATAACTCCCTAAACTTCTAAATCTCCATTTCAACACAACTAAAACTTTATACAGTTACACCACTATCCTACTCAAAAACTTGGATGCTCCCATTCTGCTTAGTGAAAGCCTAAAACCCATCCTTAGGGCATCATGACCCTTGAAGTGGCTCTCTCCCCTCTTCTCTCTTCTCTACTAGTCTTTCAGTCACTCCGCTCAAGCCACCAAGGCCTTTTGTTTTTCCCATTTTGGTGACTCATGAAGCCATGTCCAATATCTAAACTATTCCTTATGCTGTTCCCTCCTTCCAAGATATCCACAGGTATTATCATGCTCAGTTTCTTCTCATCTCTCAGGTCTCCGTTATAAAGTCACCTTCTTAAAAATGTGGAACCTCTTTCCTGAAATCCTATCTGAAACCCCTTTCCCTTCCCCACTATCTATTCCCTTCCCATGGTAACAACACTCCCATATCTGTCATTCTAATGGGTTTTCTTACTGTTTCCTCATGAGAATGTAAATTCCAAATGGGGGAAGTTAGAGAATTTATGGAGCTCAGGGAAAACTGAAAATGTGAGGCTTCTTGCTCAAACACAACTATGAAAACAAAGTTCTTTTTTGTCTGTGATCTCTCTTTCAACTTATACTGCTTTTAGTTGCTACCTAATGTAATTCTAAGTAACTACTTTCCTTTAATGTATTAGCATGGATTTTACAGCTTTTTTTTTTTTCCAGATTAAAAGAAACATAAGAGCATTTAACTCATGGGAGAAAAAAAGAAAAAGAACAGCAATAAAGAAACCAAATTATTCACACATACCATTCTAACCCAAATGGTGGAAATACTACACAATTCCACTCTTTTTATTTGACTTCCTGATACATGTACATTCTACCAATACCCTCTGTCTTTGGCCGACTGAAGAGTAAGGAAGGAAAAGGAACTATTGTTTCCAGAATCTTCCCCCTTCCTTCTCTGTCATTGTTTAGTGCACAGGTGGTTAATGGCCTCTATAAATTCTTTACCTAATACTTGCTTTGATGCCTACTGAATCCTTGTGCATCAATGATCCACGAGAATTCTGCAGTCATAGGGCTTCATGAATGGTATGTGTGAATCATGCAGAGAAGAAACATGCATACTGCATGGATCTCTTTCAAGTATGTTCTTGTTGCATTCTCACACCAACCTTCACATACCAAACAGAAGTTCAATGGCAAAAGTAACATGGACAAGGGGACAGCCAACCTAGCTCCAGTTTCCACTGCTCAGAAACTCTCAGATTAGTTTATTCTGTACTGCTAATGACCAAATACTGCCTGGACATGTAGAAAAGAACTATTTTTGAAATACATGAACATATTGGTGAGGCTTATATCAGAGTATCTAAGTGGTAAGTTAGTTTTAATAGTGCTACTATAAGTAGTAGTATTGTAAATAATACATGTTAGATAATTTCTAAGTTACTTCTGGAAAATGAGCAATATGTCTTAAGATCTTTTTGTGCATTCACACTAATCATAGGATTAGTTGTTGTGTATTAAAGGTTGGGATATAGAAATGAATTAATTAGACTACTTACTAGCTTCTTAAGTAAAAGTTTTGGTGAAATAGGCTGAATTTAGTGGCAAAAATAATACTTTGGGTTAAATACAGTTTAATTACCTACATGTACATTGTACTTAATTATAATAAATGAAAGTCATAATGGTATATTAGGTTTCTGGAAAACATTAGCACTTAAATTTTACTATATAATTCAAGACTTGAAATAAGCAGTGGTAACTTATCATTGAGATCATCTTTCAACTCTGTTCCCAAATGTTTTTCTATGAAGAGGTAATCTAAAATCTTCCTCTTTCATGGAAAATTTCCAAGGCTCCAAGCACTAGTGCAGTTATTATTAGCATTGGATGGGGACCAGTTATGCTGACATCTTCCATTTTTAAATAATTGAATAGCCTAGATTCCCTTTATAACTTTGTTTCACAGAAGGTAGAATTAAATATCCCAATCTCTGTGTTCACATTTTTTTCTAGAATAACATCAAATTAAGTTGCCAGTAATCAATCTATTAATATCTGCAAAATACCTCTATGGATGGGTCAAGTAATTGGAGTGAGAGTCAAAAAAGTATATGATATTTTACCTGTATTCGTAATTTTTTTTTAAAGACTGTAATGAGATATTTCAAAACAGTGTTTGTTTAATAACCAAAGAATAGTATTTAACTAACGGTCTGGCTATGAATATGTAAGAAACAAAACAAAAAATATAGCTGGTTACAAATAACTATACATTTCTCTCACATGACAGTCTAAATGTAAGCATCCCAGTAATGATGTGGGAGCTGCACAGTATTGGGAACTGTAAGGAAAAATAGCAGGTTGTGGGGAAGAATAGAGGGGAAGTACTCAACAGAAAACTCATTGTCTAAAGTATACCCTTCAAGGTCATTTGATACTGATTCTATGGGGTGTATTTTATAATTCTATTAATTCTAGATAATTGGTGCCAGTGTAAAATGATTCTTCTCTATATGTTGATAAATTAATTAAGTGTAAAGAGACAAACTATATTTTCCTACCTTTGCCCTTATTTTCTTATCCTCTATAATACTCATATTTATAAATGCCCTATGCTTCAAATTCTTTTTTGAATTGATTTTTAACCCTTACCACTTTTTCATTAATGATTTAAATAAAATGTTAAATATATGTTAATTTTTATACCTGTAAGAGAGTCATAATTACATTTAAACATATTATCATTTAAAAAACTAAAGAGCCTCCTGATGAAGGTGAAAGAGGAGAGTGAAGGAGCTCTATTAAAACTCAACATTCAAAAGAATAAAATATGGCATCTGGTCAAATCACTTCATAGCATGCAGATGGGGAAACAGTGGAAAGAGTGATAGATTTTACTTTCTTGTACTCCAGAATCACTGCAGATGGTGACTGCAGCCATGAAATTAAAAGACACTTCTTGGAACAAATGTATGACCAACCTAGACAGCATATTAAAAAGTAGAGACACTACTTTAGTGAAGAAGGTCCATATAGTCAAAGCTGTGGTTTTTTTCTGTATTCATACATGTGAGAGTTTGACCATAAAGAAGGATGAGCACTGAAGAACTGATGCTTTTGAACTAGAGAAGACTAGTATTGGAGAAGACTCTTGAGAATCCCTTGGACAGCAGGGAGATCAAACTAGTCAATCCTAAAGGAAATCAATCCTAAATATTTATTGGAAGGATTGATGCTGAAGCCCCAATAATTTGGCTAACTGATGCAAAAAGTCAACTCATTGGAAAAGACCTTGATACTGGGAAAGATTGAAGGAAGGAGGAGAAGGGGACAACAGAGGATGAGAAGGTTGGATGGTATCACTGACTCAATGGATATGAGTTTGAGCAAGCTCCAGGAGATGGTGAAGGACAGGGAAGCCTGGTGTGCTGCAGTCCGTGGGGAATTAAAGAGTTGGACATGACTGAAGGACTGAACAACAGCAAATTCCCCTGTCATCTCACTCATTTCCATGTTGTTGCCATCCACAACATACATTTTCCTTGTCAAAATGTAAAATATGTATTCCAGCTCCTGCTTTCTTGTCTACATCCCTTCCCACAGAACTTGGAGAAGACAAAGAAGAGGGTAAGCCTCTGTTCTTTTTTGGGGTAACATACTTTAGGTCCACTCACTTCTTATTGTCCAAGATTTAGTCAGACAGATTACTTACTAGCAACTGGACTGGGATATGTTGTGTCTGTCAGCTCAGTTTTGTGCCCAGCATCAAACTTTAAATTCTAATTACTGAAGGAAAAATGGAGCAATGGACATTGGCCAATAACTGTCTGTCTCTGCACAGTGGTTATATAGGGTGACCAAGATGACCTTAACTTTCTCTTCAGCTTCATTAATCTTTAGACAGTCTCCCAGATAATCATGATGGTGTGATCACTAATCTAGAGCCAGACATCCTGGAATGTGAAGTCAAGTAGGCCTTAGAAAGCATCGCTATGAACAAAGATAGTGGAGGTGATGGAATTCCAGGTAAGCTGTTTAAAATCCTGAAAGATGATGTCGTGAAAGTGCTGCACTCAATGTGCCAGCAACTTTGGTAAACTCAGCAGTGGCCACAGGACTGGAAAATGTCAGTTTTCATCCAATCCCAAAGAAAGGCAATGCCAAAGAATGCTCAAACTACTGCACAATTGCACTCATCTCACATGGTAGTAAGTCATACTCAAAATTCTCTGAGCCAAGCTTTAGCAATATGTGAACCGTGAACTCCCTGATGTT
>SJYV01020030.1:38844-70753 GCA_006410875.1 Neotragus pygmaeus
TGGGGAAACAGTGGAAACAGTGTCAACCTTTATTTTTTGGGCTCCAAAATCACTGCAGATGGTGATTGCAGCCATGAAATTAAAAGACGCTTACTCCTTGGAAGAAAAGTTATGACCAACCTAGATAGCTTATTCAAAAGCATAGACATTACTTTGCCATCTAAGGTCTGTCTAGTCAAGGCTATGGTTTTTCCTGTGGTCATGTATGGATGTGAGATTTGGACTGTGAAGAAGGCTGAGCACCAAAGAATTGATGCTTTTGAACTGTAGTGTTGAAGAAGACTCCTGATAGGCCCTTGGACTGCAAGGAGATCCAACCAATCTATTCTGAAGGAGATCAACCCTGGGATTTCTTTGGAAGGAATGATGCTAAAGCTGAAACTCCAGTACTTTGGCCACCTCATGAGAAGAGTTGACTCATTGGCAAAGACTCTGATGCTGGGGGAAATTGGGGGCAGGAGGAGAAGGGTACAACAGAAGATGAGATGGCTGGATGGCATCACTGACTCAACAGACTTGAGTCTGAGTGAACTCTGGGAGTTGGTGATGGACAGGGAAGCCTGGAGTGCTGTGATTCATGGGGTCGCAAAGAATTGGACACAACTGAGTGACTGAACTGAACTGAACTATCTCTATGTACCTAATACTGCTTTTCTTAGAGCAATTACTTTAGAAATTGTATAACTGTAAATTCTTTCTCTTTCCTTTTAGATATAAACCTCTTTAAAAGTCTTTTGCTTGATTTATAAGTAAAAAATGTATTTCTCAAGAATGTAGGAGCCATCCTGTTAAAATATATTCTTCAGGGAAGATAGATCCCTAACCTCCAGGCTCTAGGAAAGGATAGAGGCCTTCAGTGGGCCAGTGCTGTGAACAAACATAGGTAGCCTCATCACAAAGAGAAGCATTTGCCAACCCTGAACTAATGCAATGGGATCCACATATCCTATTGATCTTTCTAACTCCTATCACTCTCCAGTACTGTTACACTAACTCAACCTCTGCTGTTTGTCTAAGGGATTTGAGCTCAGGCTGTATTCTGTTCTATTTATTCCATTGCAGTCATCTTGAATATGGCATCCCTTCTCTGTATAACACTGTTCAGTCTGATTTTTGCTTTCGTAGGGGATTTGAAGACAGCAGGCATCACAATGTGTCCAAACTATCTAGGAAAATATCTGTATATAGAAGGGATTGGCTTGTATCTTAATAGTTTAGTAGAACTTTCATAAATGGAAGGGTATAGAGATTCATGTTCCAGATTTATAAACAGTGTGCAATCTAGTGTAGAGAGTGTTTCTTCTGACACAAAGATTCAGCTATATAAGGTTCAAATAAACTCAGATACAGGCTAGTTAATAAGTGAAGTAGCTTAATGTAAAACAAATCAGGTGATGTGACTCTGATCTCAATAGCTCATACCCTTTCTGTGAAGGCAGACCTGTTCAGTCCCATCTGCTTGCTGCTACATGGCTAGATTTCTTAATTTTTATAAATAAAATGGAATATAAACTTTTATTTTTCATCTCAATTTTATAAAGTCAAAGAGGAGAGTGAAAAAGTTGGCTTAAAGCTACACATTCAGAAAACAAAGATTATGGCATCTTATCCTATCACTTCACGACAAATAGATGGGGAAACAGTGGAAACAGTGTCAGACTTTATTTGGGAGGGCTCAAAAATCACTGCAGATGGTGATTGCAGCCATGAAATTAAAAGACACTTACTCCTTGGAAAGAAAGTTATAACCAACCTAGATAGCATATTCAAAAACAGAGACATTATTTTGCCAACAAAGNCTGCCTTTTCTAAAACCACCTTGAACATCTGGAAGTTCACGGTTCACGTATTGCTGAAGCCTGGCTTGGAGAATTTTGAGTATTACTTTACTAGCGTGTGAGATGACTGCAATTGTGCAGTAGTTTGAGCATTCTTTGGCATTGCCTTTCTTTGGGATTGGATGAAAACTGACATTTTCCAGTCCTGTGGCCACTGCTGAGATTTCCAAATTTGCTGGCATATTGAGTGCAGCACTTTCACTGCATCATCTTTAAGGATTTGAAACAGCTCAACTGGAATTCCATTACTTCTACTAGCTTTGTTCATAGAGATGCTTTCTAAGGCCCACTTGACTTCACATTCCAGGATGTCTGGCTCTTGGTGAGTGATCACACCACCATGATTATCTCGGTCTTCAAGATCTTTTTTGTACAGTTCTTCTGTGTATTCTGGCCACCTCTTCTTAATATCTTCTGCTTCTGTTAGGTCCATACCATTTCTGTCCTTTATTGAACCCATCTTTGCATGAAATAGTCCCTTGGTATCTCTAATTTTCTTGAAGAGATCTCTAGTCTTTCCCATTCTGTTCTTTTCCTCTATTTCTTTGCATTGATCCCTGAGGAAGGTTTTCTTATCTCTCCTTGCTCTTCTTTGGAACTCTGCATTCAGATGCTTATATCTTTCCTTTTCTCCTTTGCTTTTCACTTCTCTTCTTTTCACAGCTATTTGTAAGTCCTCCTCAGACAGCCATTTTGCTTTTTTGCATTTCTTTTTCATGGGAATGATCTTGATCTCTATCTCCTGTACAATGTCATGAACCTCTGTTCTTAGTTCATCAGGCATTCTGTCTATCAGATCTAGTCCCTTAAATCTATGTCTTGCTTCCACTGTATACTCATAAAGGAATTGCTTTAGGTCATACCTTAATAGTCTAGTGGTTTTCCCCACTTTCTTCAATTTAAGTCTGAAATTGCCAATAAGGAGTTCATGATCTGAGCCACAGTCAGCTCCTGGTCTTCTTTTTGTTGACTGTATAGAGCTTTTCCATCTTGGTTGCAAAGAATATAATCAATCTGATTTTGGTGTTGGCCATCTGGTTATGTTTATGTGTAGTCTTCTCTTGTGTTGTTGGAAGAGGGTGTTTGTTATGACTAGTGCATTTTCTTGGCAAATCTCTATTAGCCTTTGTCCTGCTTCATTCTGTATTCCAAGGCCAAATTTGCCTGTTACGCCAGGTGTTTCTTGACCCTACTTTTGCTTTCCAGTCCCCTATAATGAGAAGGCCATTTTTTTTGGTGTTAGTTCTAAAAGGTCTTGTAGGTCTTCATGGAACTGTTCAACTTCAGCTTCTTCAGTATTACGGGTTGGGGCATACACTTGGATTGCTGTGATATTGAATGGTTTGCCTTGGAAACGAACAGAGTTCATCCCGTCATTTTTGAGATTGCATCCAAGTACTGCATTTTGGACTCTTTTGTTGAACATGATGGCTGTTAGCAGAGATATTTTTACTTCTTTCCTCCCAAGCCACATGTTTTTTTTTTTTTTTTTTCTTGTCCAGTTTCTCTGGTAGAATTTTCACTACTATGTTGAATAGAAATGTAAGAGAGGTCAGTCTTGCCTTTTTCCTAATTTTAGAAAGAAAGCTTCTCAATGATGAATGTCATGTGGACATACTTGAAAAGTTGTGGACTCTTCATATATGCTTTGACTATGTTGAGATAATTTCCTTTTACTCTAGTTTGTAGTATCTTTTTTATCATGAAAGTGTATTGAATTTTGTCAAAGCACTTTCTGAATCAAATAATTTTGTGGGTTTTGTTTTTTATTCTGTTATTGTAGTACACCACATTGATTGATTTTTACATGTTGAATCAAATTTGCATTCCAGACATAAATCTCAATTGATCATGTGTATAATTATTGTAATGTGTTGTTAGATTCAATTTGCTAATATTTTGTTGAAGAGTTTAGCATCAATATCCATAGGGGGTGGTCTGTAATTTTTTTGCAGTGCTCTTCTCTGCCTTTGGCATCAGGGTAATATGGACCTTGCAAATTAGTTTACAACCATTCCATTTTATTCAAGTTTTTGGAAAGGTGAGAAAGATTGAATGATTTTCCTGAATCTGTCAAACTGTTTATCTGTGCTCCCATGTAGCTCTCTGATCTAACTCAGGACAATTATTTTAGGTTTTTGTCCAGAAATTTGTGAATCTTCATTTCTTTGGAGTCAGCTTATTATACTCCTTTGGTGGTGTCATGTTTCCTGTGTTCTTGTGATTTCTGTAACCCTGGGTGAGTATTTACACATTTGAGAAAGTAGTTACCTCTTCTAGATTTATGGAATGGCTTCACTAGAGACATTCACTTGTGGTGGAATACACTGGAGCTTCTGCGGCTTTGAGTTTAGTGGTGTAGAACACCAGTTGCAGGGATAGTGTGATGGCTCCCGATTTGTTGGAGCATGGTGCCTTAGCTCAGACAGCTGACTCCATCACATTGAAAACATTGCAGTTCTTGACGGTGAGAGCCAAGGAGTGTCCATCATGGTTGCCAGGGTTATCGAGATCCTCAGCAGTGCCGCTAGTTGCAGTGGTGAGGACAGGTGATAGTGATGACTACAGCTAGTGATTTATCCCTGCTAATGGCATGGATTTTATACAGGTATGCAGATAGTTTTAAGCGCCAGGGCCAGGGCCTGTTGTGGCACATAAGACAGTTATGAGGGCTCAGGCTGTAATTATGTACTTATTCAGCTGTAGAGACTGACTGCAGGTTCCCACATGGTGATTGTCGCTTGTTACAGCAGAACTGGCAAAGTGCAGGTGTATGACTGTGGTTGTGTAAAACAATGCAGGCTGGTGACAGGAGTTGATGCCATCTCTTGGTGCCCAAGCAACTGTTAGAGTCTCAGCTTTTTGTGTGCACTCACATACTGTAGGGACTAACTGGGGACATATACATGGCAATAAGGCCAGCTGTGGAGAAATGGGCTGCTGTAATTCATAGATGCTGCCACAGGGCCTGAGGCCGGCTTCAGATGGGATAGCCACAATGAATCCTGGGGCCTGAGGTATTCACAGCAGCACTGAATGGGGCTGCTACAGTGGGAGTGGGTTAGCGGAGCAGTCAGACAGCGGGAGTCTGTGGGGTTTTTCATGGCAAAAGCTAGAGGGGGACTTTTGCTGACTAGTGATTTCCTCAGTGGAAAATGCAGCTGTGGTCCTCTTGGAGTAGTGTACTGAGGTCCATGACAAGTTCCTTTGTGTTAAAACCTGCAGATGTTCTGCCATGTCCACAAAGTCTGTAGAGGTCCTCAGAAGTGAGTGCTGCCTGATCCTCTGCAGATCAGGCTGTTGGGAACCCTGGTCACTTCTTCCATGTGGCTGATACTTACAGTTCCTCTCCTTCTTCTTTATTCTTAGTCATCACTATGCATCTTTGCTATCCCAATCTTTGGGTGGGGTGATTTTTATATTTTGCATTTGTTAACATAGTCTTACAGTAATTTATATAATAAATGTGCTTTTATTTTCAAGTCTATCTGCAGGCTGTCTGAGGAAGCCTTACAAAGAGCTGTGAAAAGAATAGAAGCAAAAAGAAAAGGAGAAAAGGAAACATACCCATTTGAATGCAGAGTTCTAAAGAATAGCAAAAAGATAAGAAAGCCTTCCCCAGTGATCAATGCAAAGAAATAGAGGAAAACAATAGAATGGGAAAGACTAGCGATCTCTTCAAGAAAATTAGAGATATTGAGGGAACAGTTCATGCAAAGATGGGCTCAATACAAGACAGTAATGGTATGGACCTAACAGAAGCAGAAGATATTAAGAAGAGGTGGCAAGAATACACAGATGAAGTATACAAAAAATAACTTCACAACCCAGATAATCACAATGATATGATCACTTACCTAGAACCAGACATCCTGGAATGTAAAGTCAAGTGGGCCTTAGAAAGCATCACTACAAACAAAGCTAGTGGAGGTGATGGGATTCCAGTTGAGCTGTTTCAAATAATAAAAGATGACACTATAAAAGTGCTGCAATCAATATGCCAGCAAATTGGAAAACTCAGCAGTGGCCACAGGCCTGGAAAAAGTCAGTTTTCATTCCAGTCCCAAAGAAAGGCAATGCCAAAGAATGTACATATCACCACACAATTGCAGTCACCTCATATGCTGGTATGGAGAAGCAATGGCACCCCACTCCAGTACTCTTGCCTGGAAAATCCCATGGGCAGAGGAGCCTGGTAGGCTGCAGTCTGTGGGGTCGCTAAGAGTTGGGCACGACTGAGCGACTTCACTTTCACTTTTCACTTTCATGCATTGGAGAAGGAAATGGCAACCCACTGCAGTGTTCTTGCCTGGAGAATCCCAGAGACAGTGGGCCCCTGTCTATGGGGTCACACAGAGTCAGACATGACTGAAGAGACTTAGCAGCAGCACCACATGCTGGTAAAGTAATGCACAAAATTCTCCAAGCCTGGCTTCAACAGTATGTGAATGGTGAACTTCCAGATGTTCAAGCTGTTTTTAGAAAAGACAAAGGAACCAAAGATCAAATTGAAACATCATTGGATTATCAAAAAAGCAAGAGAATTCCAGAAAAAATATCTGTTTCTGCTTTATTGACTATGCCAAAGCCTTTGACTGTATGGATCAGCACAAACTGTGGAAAACTCTGAAAGAGATGGAAATACGAGACCACCTGACCCCTCCTGAGAAATCTGTATGCAGGTTAGGAAACAACAGTTAGAACTAGACATGGAACAACAGACTGATTTCAAGTAGGGAAAGGAGTAAGTCAAGACTGTATATTGTCACCCTGCTTATTTAACTTATTTGCAGAGTACACCATGAGAAATGCTGGGCTGGGTGAAGCACACACTGGAATCAAGATTGCTGGGAGAAATATCAATAACCTCAGGTATGCAGATGACACAACCCTTATGGTAGAAAGTGAAGAAGAACTAAAAAGCCTCTTGATGAAAGTGAAAGAGGAGAGTGAAAAAATTGAGTTAAAGCTCAACATTCAGAAAACTAAGATCATGACATCTGGTCCCATCACTTCATGGCAAATAGATGGGGAAAAAGTGGAAACAGTGGCTGACTTTACTTTGGGGGGCTCCAAAATCATTGCAGATGGTGACTGCACCCATGAAATTAAAAGATTTTACTCCCTGGAATAAAAGTTATGACCAACCTAGACAGTATACAAAAAGCAGAGTCATTACTTTGGTAGTTAAGGCTATGGTTTTTCCAGTTGTCATGTATGGATGTGAGAGTTAGACTATAAAGAAAGCTGAGCACTGAAAAATTGATGCTTTTGAACTGTGATGTTGGAGAAGACTCTGGAGAGTCCCTTGGACTGCAAGGAGATCCAAACTGTCCATCCTAGAGGAAATCAGTCCTGAACATTCATTGGAAGTAATGATGATGAAGCTGCAACTTCAATACATTGGCCACCTGATGCAATGAACTGACTCATTGGAAAAGGCCCTGATGCTGGGAAAGATTGAAGGCAGGATGAGATTGGGACGACAGAGAATAACATGGTTGGATGGCATCACCGACTCAATGGACATGAGTTTGAGTAAACTCCAGGATTTGGTGATGCTCAAGGATGCCTGGCGTGCTGCAGTCCATGGAATCACAAAGAATTGGACATAACTGAGTGACTGAACTGAACTGTACTGAGATGTTCTCATAACTCAACTTTTATACTTTAAAAAGAGGAATCTGCAAATGGTAGGATAAATCCTTCCTGTTGTATGTTTTTGCACATCCCATGAGTACAGAATGACTTTTCTATTTATAATGTTTGAGAAAAAAAATATCAAAAGAGTAAAAATATGTTGTGGCATGTGAAAACTGCATGAAATTCAAACATCAGTTGTCAAAAGTTCTATTTTAACCCAGTGATCACTCATTTATGTACCATCTGTGGTTGTTTTCACTACTACAAGGGCAATGCTGGATGGGCATTTGTGATATAAGCCATATAGCTTCAAAGAGCTACAAAGTCAACACTACTTACTCTCTGATACTTTAAAAAGTTTTCCAACCACATTTTAATGGTAAGAGCTTAGAGCTTCAGTGTATCATATTAGCCCCTTTTCTAGGACTAATATTCACTTTAGGCAGGAAGGATCTAAAATACTAAAACCTAACCTTGCAATTCAATAGTAAGGCTCCTTTATGTCCAGTCTGACTTCTGACCATACTCTGCAGAAATCATTATCAGCTACCAAATGAGTTTCTCCCAAGATTCTGCCACCAGTTAGGTCTCCCTATTGCTTTGACATGTGCTCCAACCACAGTGGGTAGTCTAGCTTCAGGTCCCAGGAACTTGTCTACTTTATGACATTTCAGCTAAAAGAGCATACTTTATTTTTGATAATATATACTAGGATCCTTCTAGGACAGCATTTTTCACAGTGTGTTTCGTGAAACAGTTTCCCAGGATGCTCCAGTGTATTGCTAAATGGATTCATATTCAAAATAAGTTAGTGAATCTCTTGACTGAATAAATGTAAACAGTTTCTCTTCTGAATGACTTCTTTGTCATCTGATTTAACATGCAGAATTCCTCAAGCTTACTTGACTGTCAAACATCTTTTTATGTGAAGCATGTAATGGGACTTCAGTTTTCTCTAAGGTGTCTTAAGTGTTTAGAAATGCAAAATTAAAAATCAAGCTAATGATATGCCAATATTAAAAGTGAGGAGATTTTTCACCTTTAATCTATATAGTAGTTTTCCACTTCTAAATTTCTCAAATGGATCCATTGTTTATTTTTGTTTAGTGACTAACACATAAATAACACATAAATAATGTGTCAGACATTGTTCTAGACACTTTTCACATACTGATTAATTTAAAGCTTGCATAACAACCCTATGACTTAGGTGAATTATTATCCATGCTTTACAAATGAGAAAACTAATGCAACAAAAATATAAGGTGATTTTACCAAAGTCATTTGTTAAAAGGTTGTAGAGGTAGAGTTCAAATCCAGACAGATTGCTCTCAGAGTCTGTCTAATCCATAAACCATACTGGCTCTCCTGAACCAGTCACAAAATTTCTCCAAATGCAGAAGTATACTCATCTATGACATATCTGTTTTTGACAAAGGAACTTTCTAATCAAACTATATGGTCTACTCTGCATCTGATTTCCTGTATGTAGAAGGAGACTGTAAACAAAAATAATAGTAACAATAGCAACAGTAACAAAGAAAAAAGAGAGACAACAAACCTTTCATTATCCTTCTGCATTAGTTTGGGCTGCCATAATAAAATATCAATAGCACAAACAGGGTGGCTAAACAACAGAATTTCTCATTATTCTGAAGGCTGAAAGTCAGAGGTTAAAGTGCTGGCAAGCTAGGTTTCATTCTGAAGCCTCTTCTCTTGGCTTGTAGACACCCATCATGACACTGAATACCTACATATTCTCTTCTTTTTATACACATAGAGACACAGAGATGGGGAGAGTGAGATGTCTTTGTCTCTTCTTATAAAGACACCAATTCTCCTAAATCAAAACACCATTCTTATGACTACATTTCACCTTAATTGCTTCCTATGGATTCTATCTCCAAATGCCTTTACTCTGGGGATTAGGCCTTCAACATAGGAATTTGTGGGGGGACAGTGATTCAGTCCATAGCAGTGCACTATGGACATCTTCAGAGGTACCTTTACAGTTAGGTAGGAGTCAGTTGACTGGTTCTTTTCAATAAACTGAAAACAGAAGTATTGTGTAGGCCAATGTAATTAGGAACTATTCTTTCCAACTCTTTCCTGCTGTGGTAACCTCAAAGGCTACATAATTCAAATGATGCCATTTCAGGTTGTAGGAGAGGAGTGGGTATGTGTCACGTACAGTAGAACAGAGTGTAAGAGAAAAATGTAACATTATTCCCAAATTAGTTTCACTATAAAATCTAGAAGCCATAATTTTTTCATCTTTTTGAATCTATTTAAAACTTAACTCAGTTTTTTCCTGGAAATACAAGTGTTTAAGAAAGCAGCTGGAAGGAATATGTACTGGACATAATAGGCTGGTTATAATCTCCTATTTGTCAAGATCTAACTCTGACCTTTAACAAATCATTTAACTTCTCTGGACCTTGGTGTCCTCTTATAAAAATATTGGCCAGATGGACTGGATATCTCTAAGACTATTTCAAATCTGTTATTAAAACATAACATAAAATCAGAGAAAATATACTTTTACCAGGATAAAAATATTCCGAGAATATTGTTTTAATTTTCTTTTTCTCACATTATTTTTATTTAAAAGACACATAGCCCCTCAGTACCAAGAGTATTAAATAATTTGTATTGTGTCAACAAAATTTGAAACTTTAAATTTATTTCTGTAGAGTCTTTAAAATATTTTAACAATAAAAATGTAAAAATATGTGAAATATTCCTTGATGCTGGGAAAGATTGAAGATAAAAGGAAAAGAGGGTGGCAGAGGATGAGATGGCTGAATAGTACCATTGATTCAATGGACATAAGCTTGGGCAAACTGTAGGAGATAGTAAGAAAGAGGGAGGCCTGATAAGCTTCAGTCCATGTGGTCAGAAAGAATGGTACATGACTTAGTGACTGAACAACGATGTATAATATTGAAAAGTCATTTTATTGTCTGATTTAGTTCAGTTTCTCATAACAGAATACCACAGATTGGGTAGTTTAAACAAAAAAATTATCTTCTCCAAGTTCTGAGCCTCAAAGCCCAAGCCCAGTGTGCTGGCAGGGTTGGTTTCTGGTGGGATCCCCCTTCCTGGTTTATGCATGACAACTTTTTGCTGTGTCATCAAATGCCTTTTCATTTCTTATATGAACACTATTCCTACTGGATTAAGGCCCTACTCTTATGACTTCATTTAACCATGATGACTTTAAGGATCTAGCTCCAAATACAGTCACAGTAGGAGTTAAGGCTTCAACATAAGAATTTTGGGTAGAAAAAATTCAGTTTATAACATTGCCACTTAAAGCCTTTTACTTTTCAATAAACTTCATTGTTATAAATATAATGAAATATGCCTAATTCCTTAATTACAGATCAAGATATCTGTATAGCAGTGCAAGTCAAGTTTTGAAATTCAGTATCATATATTTTACCTGAAATTATTTTCAGATAAATTATTCTAAGAAAAAGTTATTCCATTTTGAAGACTGTGTTTTTCTCCCTTAAGCATCTCTAAGCCTCATTTTTTCATTTACAAAATGGGAATAAAATGCCTGTATCATAGAGTTTTGTCTCATTAGATTTAAATTTGTAGTAGTTCTTTACAAGTGATGAACATACTAAATGTTAAAAAAAAGAGTATTATCTTTATTATGCAGATTAAATTATGTGTTAGTTTGAATTTAAACCATCTATAGTAGACCAAAATACTTTCTTCAGTCAACTAAATAGTAGGATAAGAGCTTAAACTTCTGAAAAAATGTGTGAAATTTTTCAATTTCAAAAGCAACACAGTTTGAAGATGCATTATTTTGTTTGCAATATGAAATTTTAAACTGAAATTTATGATGACAGTAAACTAAATTATTATTTACATTTTTTTCTCCATACTCTGGGGAAGACTTGCACGCATGGTTGCCATCAGTGAAGACCAGTAGCAGCCTTTGAAGGCATCAGTGGAAGCCAATATTCATGATAGACATGATGGAGAAAGCAATGTCAGTAGTGATGNTGAGAAATGCTGGACTGGATGAAACACAAGCTGGAATCAAGACTGCCGGGAGAAATATCAATAACCTCAGATAAGCAGATGACACCACCCTTATGGCAGAAAGTGAAGAGGAACTAAGAAGCCTCTTGATGAAAGTGGAAGAGGAGAGTGAAAAAGTTGGCTTAAAGCTCAACATTCAGAAAAAGAAGGTCATGGCATGCAGTCCCATCACTTTATGGCAAATAGATGGGGAAACAGTGGAAACAGTGTCAGGCTTTTTTTGGGCTCCAAAATCACTGCAGATGGTGACTGCAGCCATGAAATTAAGACACTTATACCTTGGAAGAAAAATTATGACCAACCTAGATAGCATATTCAAAAGTAGAGACATTACTTTGCTGACTAAGGTCTGTCTAGTCAAGGCTATGGTTTTTCCAGTGGTAATTTATGGATGTGAGCGTTGGACTGTGAAGAAAGCTGAGCACCAAAGAATTGATGCTTTTGAAGTGTGGTGTTGGAGAAGACTCTTGAGAGTCCCTTGGACTGCAAGGAGATCCAACCAGTCCATTCTGAAGGAGATCAGCCCTGGGATTTCTCGGGAAGGAATGATGCTAAAGCTGAAACTCCAGTACTTTGGCCACCTCATGCGAAGAGTTGACTCACTGGAAAAGACTCTGATGCTGGGAGGGATTTGGGGCAGGAGGAGAAGGGACGAGAGAGGATGAGATGGCTGGATGGCATCACTGACTCAATGGACATGAGTCTGAGTGAACCCCGGGAGTTGGTGATGAAAAGAGAGGCCTGGCGTGCTGTGAATCATGGGGTCGCAAAGTATCTGACACGAATGAGAGACTGAACTGAACTGAACTGAACATGTAGAAAACTTTAAATATTCCACACACACACACACAAATTTAGGTGGTCTAGTCCACAAGGTCAACAAAGTAAAAAGCTACACATGTACACAAAAAAGAATCTGTAATTCTATACATTAACAATGGGCTATCTGAAAAGCAAGTTAAGACCGCAATCCCATTTACAACAGCATTAAAAAAAAAAAAAAAAAAAAAACCACTTAGGGATACACTTAATGAAGAGGATGTTAAGAATTTAAACTACCAGATAAGGGCTTCCCTTTAGCTCCATTGGTAAAGAATCCACCTGCAATGCAGGAGACCTCAGTTCAGTTCCTGAGTGGGGAAGATATGCTGGAGAAAGGATAGGTTACCCACTCTAGTATTCTGCCTGGAGAATTTCATGGACTGTATAGTCCATGGGGTTGCAAAGAGTCAGACAAGACTGAGCGAACTTCACTTTCACTATAATATTGTGTTCATTTTGTGAAGATAAGTAGCCTGCAGAGGGCTTGACATGTCATTCTTCCCCTGTCAAGGACATGCCTTAGATAACATCTCACTGAGTCACAGGTAAATATAAGTACCTGATATGATTTTCTCAATGCCCCTTGCAATAAACAGTCTCTTCTGTCTTCCAGCTCTTTCCCTTGTGTATCCCTTAAATAATAGCCCCTGGAATCTGACCATGTTTTTGTTCTGTTCTGAATTGACAAATCCAGGCTTAGCCCAGGAACCACAAAGCATTCTATCTGCAAACCCTAATAAAGGAATGTTTCCCAGGTTCTGAGGCTCACTGTCTGCCTGTACTTTGCCTGGATCTCCTCGTAATACCCCTCTAGGCATGCTGTGTAACTTCTTTAGGACCTGTGAATATTAAACCCCTATTTCCCCTTTCTTTGTGGTCTTTTTTGAACCATTACTCTCCACTCAAGATTCCAAGACTCTTTTTAATATATGCTAATTTAACTAAAAAAAAATCACAAGGCAAATGACTTGTGAAAATTGCAAAATATTGCTAACAGAAATTAAAGAAGACAACAATAAATGGAAAGACATCCAATGTTCATGGATTAGAAAATAATGTTTTTAAAATATTCATACTACCCAAAGTGATCTACAGATTCAAGGGAATTCCTATCAAAGTCTCAATGGAAATTTTTTTTTTTGGCAGAAATAGAAATAAAATTCTAAAATTGGTATGGAATCTTAAAGGATATCAAATATCAAAAACAATCTTGAGAAAGAAAACACAGGTTCAAAAATTACACTTTCTGATTTCAAAACCTAGTACAAAACTACAGTAATTTAAATATTGTGGTACTGGTATAAAAAAACAGATATACAGACAGATTAAAAACAAATAGAAAGCACAGAAAAATGTCATCACTTCATAAATGACCTTTGACAAGTTTGCCAAAATGGGCAAAGGATATTGTTTGGAACAAATGATGTTGGGAAAACTGGATATTCACATGCAATAGAATGAAAGTGAACCCTTGGTTACATCATATATGAGAAGTTACAAATACATGAAAGGCCTAAAACTTGAAGCTAAAAGTTTCCTAGTAAAAAACATAGGGGAAATGTTCTATGACACTGGATTTAGCAAACCTTTCTAGGATATCACAACAATAGCACAAGCAACAAAATCAATAATACACTAGTGGGACTACATCAATCTTAAAACTTCTGTGAAGCAAAGAAAAGAATGAACAAAGGCAATCTATGGAATGGCAGAAATTATTTGCAAATCATATATCTGATGAGAATTTAATATCCAGAATATAAAATATTCTATAACTCAAAAACAACAACATAAATGCATAATAATTACATAAACAACAACACAAACTTCACTGTAGAATGGCCAAAGGAGTTGAATAGACATGGAGAAAAGAATGAATATCCCAAAAGCACATGAAAGATCTTTAACATAACTAAGTATCTGGGGAATGCAAATTCAAACCACAATGGGGTGTCACCTCATACTTGTTTGATGGCTACTATCCCAAAAATTTCTTTTCCATGGGGATGGTCCTGATCCCTGTCTCCTGTACAATGTCATGAACCTCCATCCATAATTCATCAGGCACTCTGTCTATCAGATCTAGTCCCTTAAATCTATTTCTCGCCTCCACTGTATAATCAGAAGGAATCTGATTTAGGTCATACCTGAATGGTCACAACTGAGTGACTGAACTGAACTGAACTGAATAGTCTAGTGGTTTTCCCCACTTTCTTCAATTTAAGTCTGAATTTGGCAATAAGGTGTTCATGATCCGAGCCATAGTCAGCTCCTGGTCTTGTTTTTGCTGAGTGTATAGAGCTTCTCCATCTTTGGCTGCAAAGAATATAATTAATCTGACTTGGGTATTGACCATCTGGTGATGTCCATGTGTAGAGTCTTCTCTTCTGTTCTTGAAAGAAAGTGTTTACTATGACCAGTGTAAAACTCTATTAGCACAACTCTATTAGCCTTTGCCCTGCTTCATTCTGTACTCCAAGGCCAAATTTGCCTGTTACTCCAGGTGTTTCTTGACTTCCTACTTTTACATTCCAGTCCCCTATAATGAGAAGGACATCTTTTGTGGGTGTTAGTTCTAAAAGGTCTTGTAAGTCTTCACAGAACCATTCAACTTCAGCTTCTTCAGCATTACTGGTTGGGACATAGGCTTGGATTATTGTGATATTGAATGGTTTGCCTTGGAAATGAACAGAGATCATTCTGTCGTTCTGGGATATGGGGTATCTCTTCACGACTGCTCCAGCAAAGCACAGCCACCGCTCCTTACCTTGGATGAGGGGTATCTCCTCACGGCTACCCCTCCTGACCTTGAACGTGGAGTAGCCCCTTTGGCCCTTCTGCGCCCACACAGTGGCTGCTCCTTGGACGTAGGGTTGCTTCTCTTGGCCACCTACCCTGACCTCAGGTGTGTGGTAGTTTGTCTCAATCACCGCTCTGACCTCGGGCATGTGGTAGCTCCTCTTGGCAGCTCCTGTGCCGATGCAGCCTGGTACTCTCTTGATGAAAGTGAAAAAGGAGAATGACAAAGTTGGCTTAAAGCTCAACATTCATAAAATGAAGATCATGGCATCTGGTCCCATCACTTCATGGGAAATAGATGGGGAAACAGGGGAAACAGTGTCAGACTTTATTTTGGGGGGCTCCAAAATCACTGCAGATGTTGATTGCAGCCATGAAATTAAAAGACACTTACTCCTTGGAAGGAAAGTTATGACCAACCTAGATAGCAGAATCAAAAACAGAGATATTACTTTGCCAACAAAGGTCCATCTAGTCAAGGCTGTTGTTTTTCCAGTGGTCATGTATGAATGTGAGAGTTGGACTGAGAAGAAAACTGAGTGCCCAAGAATTGATGCTTTTGAAGAATTGATGCTGGGTGTTGGAGAAGACTCTTGAGAGTCCCTTGGACTGCAAGGAGATCCAACAAGTCCATTCTAAAAGAGATTAGTCCTGGGTATTCATTGGAAGGACTGATGCTGAAACTGAAACTTTAATACTTTGGCCACCTCATGCAAAGAGTTGACTCATTGGAAAAGACCCTGATGCTGGGAGGGATTGGGGGCAGGAGGATAAGGGGACAACAGGATGAGATGGCTGGATGGCATCACCAACTCAATGGACATGAGTTTGGGTGAATTCTGGGAGTTGGTGATGGACAGGGAGGCCTGATGTGCTGTGATTCATGGGGTTGCAAAGATTCAGACACGACTNAAGGGGACAACAGGATGAGATGGCTGGATGGCATCACCAACTCAATGGACATGAGTTTGGGTGAATTCTGGGAGTTGGTGATGGACAGGGAGGCCTGATGTGCTGTGATTCATGGGGTTGCAAAGATTCAGACACGACTGAGTGAACTGAAATGAACTGAATCACAAAAATAGGAAATACAAGTGTTGGCAGCAATGTGAAAAAACTGGAACCATTGGCTTTAGTTGGTGGGCATGTAAGATGGTTCAGCCACCATGGAAAATGTTGTGGAAGTTTCTCAAAAAATTTAAACTACAGTGTTATCTACCAATCTCACTTCTGGTATATATTCAAAGAAACTGAATTCAGGATCTTAAAGACAAATGTGTGCTCCTATGTTTATTTCAGCATTACTCACAATAGCCATGATATGGAAGCAAACTAAATGTTCATTGACTGAAGAATGGATAAAGAAAATGTGGTATTAATACATACGTGCAGTACAAATTTATTTAGCCTTAAAAAGAAAGGAATCTTGTCATATGATACAACATGGATGAAACGGGACTATATACATTTAAATGAGATAAGTCAATCACAAAAAGACAAATACTGCATGATTTCACATATTAGAGGTATCTATAGTTACTTATTCTTAGAAAGTAGAATTGTGGTTGCCATGGGCTGAGCAAAGGGGAGTTGCTGTTCAATGAATACAGAGTTTATGTTTTGGGAAAAAAAAAAATTCTAGAGATCTGTTGCATGCTTGAAAATAGTTAAGATGAAAAATTTTATGTTATGTGTTTTCTACCACAGAAAAGCAAAGAGGAGAGCACTCCATGTAGCCATATGTAAAAATTTTCAACATGTATATTTTATGTAAATGTAACAAGGAATAGAACGTGCTACCATTTAAATTAAAGAGGGGAGAAAGATCACGGATTTCCTTTGTATGTATATGTATTAAATCTCTGTAAGGATAAAAAATAATCTCTCCAGGTATTAAACAAAACTGCTACCTATTATACTGGAGCTGAAAATTTTCAGTGATGAGAGACTATGACTCTCAAACACTGTATCTGAGAATGTACAAAGAAACACAAGAAAAGCTTTAACTATGGTTTACATTGGGTAAAGAGAAACAAATATTTACACACAAGTTATAAAGCTCTTTATGCATGAAAAATAGACAGCATTTCTTTCTTTTCTAAAGAAACTGAGAAAAGCAAAACCTGGATCTAGAGATCACAGAGATTGAGACACTATCAATTATATGACCATAAAATAACAAAGAAGCATCAAAAACACTTGAGATGAGTTAATTTTGTCCCTTTTAAACTGAATTTTTTATTCCCTTCACTTTTTAGTCACATTTCCTGAAGCCATTGATAATGCAGTTGGCAGTCATGACATTGTGGGGAAAAAAATGTGTATGAAGGGCACATCAAACATACTTGGTATTCTTTCCTATTTTACTTTTTTTTTCTTCTGTGATTGCATCCTTCAAATATTGCTTTAGATGGAGCACTGAAAGCAGCACAAGAATCTAGTTCAGTTAAATATCTGCTTTTAGTTCTAGACAAAAATGGAAAAATCCGGTGGTCATAAATCTGTGAACACAATTTATTGAATACATTTTTCAAGTCATTGTGGTGAGACATGCCAAATTGAAATGAGTCTATGTGCATGTCTATTTTATTCCATTTTATGTGAAAAGGGCCCACCCTGGCCTGGATCCAAATCGACAGGAGAGTTTCAGAAGAGTGATAAATTTTAATACATCTGTTAGCTGATAATGATTAATGGCCATATTGCAAACTTTAAGAAGTTGGAGATCTAAAGTGGCTCACCACTTCTAGGTAGATTTATCAGAGAGAGTTAACTGATGTTTCTACAAGGAAAATTACCTACACTAAACGGACTCCCTGTTGGAAGTTGATTAGAAACATAACTAGTATAATAAGTATCTTTCATATTATCCAGGATTTTTGCTTATGGAAAATGCTAGTTTACATGAAATATAATTTTATTCGTTTCACCTAATAACTAAGGTAATGGAGATTAATTAAATTTGATTGGGATGATCATTAAAATTATATAATTCAGATTTCTCTTATATAGTGAGGTTATTACAAAAGTATTTTTTTTTGAAAGTCATCATTGTATTTATAAGGAAAGTTTATATTAGCTTAATCTCCAAAGCAATGGTACATTTGTAGAATAAAATCTTCAGCAGAAAATAAAGGTCTACATATTAATGTCACTTTCACAGAATAATTTAAGCCATTATGTTACATGTTGTTCCTTGGTCCGTCTTGCCTTTGTACAGTCAGCAGCTGCTAAGTTTTTGTTAAAATAGTCTATAAGTACACAAAAGATTCACTTGTATTCTTTGTGGGTTTTTTTAATATAAATTAATTTATTTTAATTGGAGGTCAATTACTTTACAATATTGTATTGGTTTTGCCATACATCAACATGAATCCGCCACAGGTATACACGTGTTCCACATCCTGAANAAAAAAAAAAATACTGGAGTGGATAGTCATTCCCTTACCCAGGGGATCTTCCCAACCCAGGGATCAAGCCTGAGTCTCCTCCATTGCAGGTAGATTCTTTACCATCTGAGTCACCAGGGAAGGGGATAATCATAACTGTAAGGAACCATAGACGGAGTCACAGTCAGCAGCCCAAAGTCACACAGGGCTCCTCCCCAGGTTTGCTTTCTGAGATCCACTAGAACTTACTGCTGGGAAATCCTTTTCCTTGTGAATAGTCACTAGTATCCTGGAAACCAGCCAAGCCTTTATAGGAAGTCTCTTGTTCTGGACTTGGAGGGACAGGGAGAGAATATTCATAGTCTGGGGTAGAAAGAAAAATAGGAAATGGTCTCATTTGCTTTGAAATCTGAAACCACATGTCGAGTGTTCAAATCATTTCAGCCAAAGTGGAGTTTTGTCTCTGTTCACTTGGCCACTGCATGCGCATGTGGGGACTAGGGTGGTTCATGTTTTCAGACCCAAACTCTTACTGGTTCCGGGTTAGACCAGGAGGCCGGAAACCTGGATTTCAGCCCAGGCTGCTCTCTGGCTCCTGAAATCTTCATTGTCTTGAGTGTGGAAGTGGGGTGGGAGGAGATGGCACCACCTCCCTCCGAGTTCAGGTTGGCATGTAAACGTGCTGCACACACATGCAGCATCACTGTTGTCAGGAAAATGCAGGGGGAGAGCTGAGGCCCTTGACAGAGAGTAGCTGTGCGCAGGATCCACGCAGCTTCCTTTTAAGGGGCCTGAATGAGGGAACGGGTGTGCTTCTGAGCTCGGAAAGCTCTGCAAATGTATATTTTTGAGACTGATGCAAAATCCCAGGCAGTGACGTTCTAGTGACTCAGCCCAGTGGGCGGAAGTGATTTTAAATAATGACAGTATCAACCGTCTTCCTCCTCCTGATCCTTCTGCCACGGAACACAAACTCTCTGGTCCTGCACCCACTGAGTCAGCTCTCTGCGGGCCTGAGATGGAGGCAGTGGTACACGTAGGTCATGATGCAGCTCTCTGAGACGAGGGGGGAAAGCAACGTCCTTCTGTCTCCTTCCCCCAGTACCAAGCCCAGATAAACAAGGGGTGATAAAAAGGTCACCTTGTACATTCCCCAGTTTTAAACAGACTTTTCAGAGAGAAGTGAGTTGTAATTATAGTTGCTACCATCAGAGACGAGGGCACTTGAGTTAATTAGAAAGGGAGGCCACCCAATTTTGGTTAGAAATTGGTGGTATTTTAGAGAGAAAGAAACTGCCCTAATTNACTTCTCAATCACTGTTCAGTCCTCTCTTTCTGCATGAAGAGATGGACAGAGACCTTTAGATTGCTGGGTCAAGAGTAGGGTGTCTCTCCTACCTTCCCAGTCAAGGACTGTCCTTCAAATAACTGATACATTCCAATACAGTGGAAATGGACCTGTTCTGAAATAGGCGCATAGACCCAGGTGTGGGAGGATGAGTCTTTTAAGAAATTGCTCTCCAGGTTGGGTCAAAGGTCATGGTTTACCACCTCTGCAGGCTGTTTGGGCCAGAATTGCCATCTCAAGTCCCCAGGGAATCCTGGTGGGCATTTTTGGAATGATTTAATTTCCCTGTTTAAAGCTTCCATCTTTTACTGGGTGGTGTTGTTAGATAATCAGAGAAAAGAATTTCTTACTAATATTATCGTTTGGTCCTTCCCCATTAAAAAAAACTGGCAACTCAATTCAGGACCTCCTGTCTCACGCTGGAGGATGCTAATTCTTGAGAGTGAGCAATTTTTGATGCTGTTCCTCTTACTGCGTCAACAAAGCAGTGTCTGAAAACATTTCCCCACATTGCAAACATCCAGGTTTTCCTCCTTGGTTCCAGCCTCAGCGTATGGCGGTTCATTATTTACATATGTTGAGAGGCCTGCCAAGCTGGTGCAGGTGTTGCTGACTTGTGAAGACACGTTGACTCTTGCTCTAAAGGAAGGTTGGAATGCTGCCCTTTGTCAGAGGGATCAGGCTGCGCCAGTCACCGAGCTCATGTCAGTGTATAGAAATGCAGATTTCACTTTGCTGTAGAAGTAAAACAGTTTGACATACTGCCTTTAGCAGGTTTTCCTTTCAGTGAATGCCATTCTCCTTCCATCTCACACCCTACATTGTTGGGTAGCCCTTGCTCTAAGGTTGTTGGCTTTGCTCACGATATCACTTTCTTTGGGTTTGTCATTTTGGTGTCAACTACATTGTCTGTAAAGAAGGCTGAGCACCGAAGAACTGATGCTTTTGAACTGTGGTGTTGGAGAAGACTCTTGAGAGTCACTTGGACTGCAAGAAGATCCAACCAGTCCATCCTAAAAGAGTCAGTCCTGGGTGTTCATTGGAAGGACTGATGTTGAAGCTGAAACTCCAATACCTTGGCCACCTGAAGCGAAGAGCTGACACATTGGAGATGATCCTGATGCTGGGAAAGATTGAGGGCGGGAGGAGAAGGGGACGACAGCGGATGAGATCTTTGGATGGCGTCACCGACTCAGTGGACATGGGTTTGGTGATGGACAGGGAGGCCTGACGTGCTGCGGTCCATGGGGTTGCAAAAAGTCAGACACAGTTGAGCGGCTGAACTGAACTGAACTGAAATTGTAAGGAGAGAATGCAGTCGCTTGGAGTTTCCATGTGGAAGTGGTTAACTTCTAATTCTGAAAGGTAGCTGATGAGTCTGGGTCTTCAGGAATCCAGTACGTCTTGATTGTAAGCCTGTGAAATTAATTTAACCTCCATGATGGTAAATTTACAAGATTTGGGGGTTTTTTGGAGCTGGTGGCTTTGTGACCGTCCAGAAGGTTCTCCCCAGAGTTCTTTAACCCAATGCAGGTTTTCTTCGAGATAGGCTGACTGCTTTCATGTACAACCCCAAATCTAAGCAGCTGCATGTACTGGGAGGTTTACGATTGCCCTTGTCAGTCTCCTGTAGGTTCTCTTTCTCTACAAGACAATTCAAGGACCCAGGGCTGCTCAGCCTGCTTGTCTTCAGGCTTCTCTGCACTTGGTGTGTAGGGAAGAGAAGGGGGAGGACAGGAGGGTCTCCTTGAAAGTGTCAGGGCTAGATTCTGAACGTGGCCAGCATTGTAGGAATTCGTATTCTATTGGTGGTGACACAGGCATGGGGCCCCCATATAGGTGTGACTGGGCTGAAGCGCTACGTTTCCTAACTTCCCACGTGAGAAAGGAACCCATGTAACGTCTCTGCCGCAGTTGCATATTATAAGCTTAATCTTAAGGGTTCTGAAGCTGAGTGTGGCCATTAGGAGGACCTTGACAGGGGTTTGACTTGGTAGCTAGATATTTGTTCTGAATTCTAGGTTCATTTTTACCTTAGGGTTCACAAGTTTCCCACAAATGGCAAAGAAGGGAATTTATATTTAAAAGAAGTGCAGCACTGGATACTTTTCCTTTTTTGCCTGATGATGTATTTATAGCCTACCTAAAGATCCAGAATTAATGTCTGGTCACGCATGGTGTCTCCCTGGTGGCTCAGTGGTAAAAAAAAAATCCTCTTGCAATGCAAGAGATGTGGGTTCGATCCCTGGGTTAGGAAGATCCCCTGGAGAAGGGCATGGCAACCCACTCCAGTATTCTTGCGTGGGAAATCCCATGGACAGAGGAGCCTGGAGGGTTACAGTCCATGGGGTCCCAAAGAGTTGGACAGGACTGAGCAATTAACAAAAACATGTGTGATGCAATCTAGTAATAATTAGACTTGGGTGTTTTAGATGGTTCCTCTGTGGATCTGTGCTGACTTCAAGATTCCCTGACGCCTATGTTTGAACCTCATTTTGCCCTGAGTTTTCAGGGTTAGAAGGCCACATTGTTGCATTTTCTCCTTTGAGAAGCAGGTCTCTTGGATTTCAGGAGGACTGGGTCAGACTTTCCTGTCCAGGGGTGTAGAATTCCAGTCATGCAGTTTTCCTTCTAGGAGATCTTTTACCCCTATAAATCCCAAAGCTTTCATCTTTAATAATAATTTTGGAAGCATTTAAAACATTTCATACTTTTCCCAGCATCTTCAACACAGTATGCTGAACCTGGTTGAATTTTTTAGTCAATTTTTTTTTTTTCTCCTAAGCTGGATTTGGTCAGTTAGAAGTTAATTGAGGTTGGAAGGCCCAGAAAGGTGAGGTCGTGGAGCTAACCTCTCAGTTTTCCTCATAGCTGCTTTCNTTTTTTTTTTTCTCCTAAGCTGGATTTGGTCAGTTAGAAGTTAATTGAGGTTGGAAGGCCCAGAAAGGTGAGGTCGTGGAGCTAACCTCTCAGTTTTCCTCATAGCTGCTTTCGTTTCCTCCCGGCACATCTAGTGTGGTTTTCTGTCTCTCCTTCCTCCTCCCCACAAACTCTCTGCCTTTAGTTTACTGTTAGCTGTCAAGCCGGATAACTGAGCATGTTAAATTGAGAATCAATAGATTCTTAATGAGGACTACAACAGAGAGACTCCCACTATTGACAGAGTCAAGTTCAAACTCATCTCGCTGTCTACAGCCTTTGGCAGCTGGCTCATCTGGTCCTAGCTGGTTGCACAAATTGCAGCAACCCCACCCTCTTTCTGACCCACACCAAGTCATAATCTTCATAAATTATATAATCGTAATAAATATCAGTGAAAGTTAATTGAGTACTTATGTGCCAGGGTCTTTTGTAGATTATATTAAAGTGTTAAACCCTCCAAGAAACCAAAGCATTTAGAGTATGCTAAATATAGATAAAAATATTAAATATGTAAAATAGTTAGCTATTATTACTATATACTATTACATATCACATGGGCTTTCTAGGTGGCACAGTGGTAAAGAACCCGCATGCCAATGCAGGAGGTGCAAGAGATGTGGGTTAGATTCCTGGATCAGGAAGATCCCCTGGAGTAGGAAATAGCAACCCACTCCAGTATTCTTGGGAAATTCAGTATTTCTGGAAAATTCCATAGGCAGAGGAGCCTGGTGGGCTACAGTCCTGGGGGGTCAGGAGTTGGACGTGACTGAGCACACACATGACATATCACATATTAATATTTTAATAATCATGCTGTGCTTATTCGCTCAGTTGTGTCCAACTCCCTGCGACCCCATGGACTGGAACTGGCTAGGTTCCTCTGTCTATGGGGATTCTCCGGGGAAGAATACTGGAGTAGGTGGTCATGCCCTCCTCCAAGGGATCTTCCCAACTCAGGTATCAAACCCAGGTCTCCCACACTGCAGGCAGATTCTTTACCAGCTGAACCATAAGGGAAGCCTATGAATACTGGAGTGGGTAGCCTATCCCTTCTCCAGGGGATGTTCCCAGTTGAGGAATGGAACTGGGATCTCTTGCATTGCAGGCGGATTCTTTACCAGCTGAACCATAACGGAAGCCCCCTGGTGGCTCAGAGGTTAAAGCGTCTGCCTGCAATGTGGGAGACGTGGGTTCGATCCCTAGGTCGGGAAGATCCCCTGGAGAAGGAAATGGCAACCTACTCCAGTATTCTTGCCTGGAGAATCCNTCTCTCCTGATGAATTTGAAGGTAACATTCCATAACAAGATGAATAAGTTTTACCAGTTCAGGCAAAATCTCAAAGGCAGTTATTTTAGAACATTAAATACAAGTAAAAGTTTAAATGGTCACCTAATATATACATGTATGTACTGAATCAAAATTTGATTTAACACTATGTAAAGAGGTGCCAAATTGTATTATGTCTGTCCTATAGGATTATCTATAATTATATACAGTGTTGTGAAGATATCTACATTGTTATTAACCTGCTCAATACAGTGATAATATTGTGAAATAATAATATTGTGAAAATTTTTTCAAGTAATTTTAAGAAACAAATGGAATTTTGTTATTATTGAAATCTTAGTATGGCTGTCTTAAGATGCAGTCCAACTTTGAGAAATGCTATTATCATAATGATAGTTCTAACAATATAAAACTGAATTTTAAATTTTCTCTGCATGTTTGTAATTATAAGGTTTTTTTATAAGGGAACAAAAAAGAGTGAAGTAAATTGAGGTTGGAAATAATTTGAAGCAAATGTCCTCAAAGCGTAGTCAAAATTTCTAACTTTTTTCAAATGTTTGCCTAGCTCTATTTGTAACTGAAAATAACATATTAGTCACAACGTGAGCATNAGGGAACAAAAAAGAGTGAAGTAAATTGAGGTTGGAAATAATTTGAAGCAAATGTCCTCAAAGCGTAGTCAAAATTTCTAACTTTTTTCAAATGTTTGCCTAGCTCTATTTGTAACTGAAAATAACATATTAGTCACAACGTGAGCATGTTTAATCTACCCCATGCATAGAAAGTAAAGTAAAATAAAGTTCTTGATCATTCTTGCAGTGGGAAAATCGTAAAATTAAAGCTCTTAATTTCTAAAGTAGAAATGAAGTGATTATTGCATTTATATGAACCCTAAGAGTGTAATATGGATTTTTATAAACTAGAACAGTGATCTTAGAGGTATTACATGCTACAGAATATTGGGTTCATAAAAAAAAATATGAAGCTGGAAATTTCAAAGAAATTATATGTTTGATGTTAAAATGAAAATCTTTCACTTTATTTCATTCATAAATGCCAAAAATTAATTGTAAGAACATTATATTTTGACATGTAAGAGTAAAATATGACACATTACAACCTGGCATATTGAAAGAAAAAAATGTTTACTATTTGGTGCTTGTGGGTATATGTTTGTGAAATTGATAGATAGCCAGATAACTGATAAGTGTTGGAAAAATCTAAGCCCAATAAATCAGTTATTCTCTATGGTTATCAGAGAAAGAAATAGAATAGAAAGTTGAGCTGCACCTATACCCCAAAAATTCAAATAAAACATTAGTTTAAAAAAAGAGATCTTAGATTAGCTATTAGTTTTCATGTTCATTCATACTAAATCTTCTACAAATACAAATTTTATCTGTTGCATAGTGCTCTAGTTCCCTTTCTACATTTTTAGTTAAGGTACTAATGAGCTGTGAACTGAATAGTTAGTACCAGAGAGAAATAAAGCTTGTGTAACACACCAAATTGGCATAATCAGTTATTAAAATCGTTGAGATTTTACATAATAAAGAGTCAGGATAACTATATGATAAGAATATAAGCTTTAGAAACAATGAAAGGGGTTAGAATTTTAGCTTTAAAATCATCTATTATAGACATTATATATAATCATCATTTAGTAACTTTTCCTTCTGCATTTCAGAGAAGGAAAATGTTAAGAAAGAAATACTACGGTGGATTTCTTTTTAATTAAATGTAACAATCTATGCAATGTTTCTGGCATAGGTCTGGATATACTAGAAAGTATTGAAGAAATATAGGGATTCCCTTGTGGCTCAGACAGTAACACGTCTGCCTGCAATGTGGGAGACACGGGTTTGATCCCTGGGTCTGGAAGATTCCCTGGAGAAGGAAATGGCAGCCCATTCCAGTATTCTTGTCTAGAAAATTCCATGGATGGAGGAGCCTGGTGGGCTACAGTCCATGGGGTATCAAAGAGTCGGACATGACTGAGCAACTTTACTAAAGGAAATGCTTTTAAATTAGATGTGTACATTATTGTTGCTTTCATAGCTCAAAATCACTAAACTATTTGTAATATAGCATCCTTTTACCACTGCATAAAACCTGAAAGCTTATTTTGCCTTTCTAGCATTTTCCTTATGTTTTTTGTCTTTCACTGAAAGGTATCTTACTGAGGAAGAAGAATCAACAGTGAAGAGAGGATGAGTCATACTAACAAAATGATTCATTTTTCATTGTATATTTTGATCTAGTGGATATTTCAGTGTTATTTGGGGCTTCCCCTAGAAGCTCTGTTGGTAAAGAATCTGCCTGCAATGCAGGAGACCCAGGTTCGATGCTTGTGTTGGGAAGACCCCATTGAGAGGGGATAGCAACCCACTCTAGTACTCTTGCCTGGAGAATTCCATGAACAGAAGACCTGGCAGGTTACAGGCCATGAGATCACAAAGAGTCAGACACGACTGTGCTACCTTTCATTTCCTTTCATCAGTGTTGTTAATCATTGCAAGACTTCATAATACTGGATAGACTGATAGCCTTAGCTTACATCACATAAAGTTTGTCATTAAATTTGGAAATTTGCATTATTAAATCAGATCACTGAAGACTATCACCTCACAACAGTCTACTATTTGAGGAAAACAATTTGAGAAGCACCAGAATATTTACTTTTAAGTTCCCAACTGGCTCATTTTTTTTCTCATCACACTCAAGTAAAAATGTTTTTGTATTCACATACCAAGTGTTTTCAAATAT
Source organism: Neotragus pygmaeus (assembly GCA_006410875.1). Lineage (NCBI taxonomy): Eukaryota > Metazoa > Chordata > Mammalia > Artiodactyla > Bovidae > Neotragus > Neotragus pygmaeus. Next base: position 65,722 of record SJYV01020030.1, read on the forward strand.
AAAATAAGAATAATCAGTATAGTGAACAAAAATAATGGAAAAAAAAGATAGGGAAAAATAGTTTCAATATTTAGTAAAAATAACATTAAAAATTTAGTAAAATATACTTTTAAAGAAAATATATGAAGGGCATTATTTACCATCATTATTTTAAGCGTGAATGTTGTATGCTATTTAGTCTTCAATTGGCATCACTTATCACAGCAGTATAACTGTGAATCACAAATAAAATCATAAAGGAAATTTGATCATAAAACTTAATATATAATTTCCAAAAAGTTGAATAAAAACTCCTTTTTACTATGTATTTCCTAGGGAAATAAAGTCCCAAAGGACATAAAGTCTAAACATGCTTTAAATCTTCTCCATTAAAGTTTAAAAAAAAAAAACACAAAAAAACTGGAATTTATCCTCCTTATACGTTACTCTGTTTGTTCAGTCTTAGTTATAGGAGTCTCTTGATGACTCTGAAATTCAGGCCTAGCCAGTAAAATAAATAAATCATTTTTAAAGCCACTCTGTGGTTTTTCAGTCCCACTAGCTTTCCAGTTTTAGCTAAACATGTGTAAGAGAAAGCCACAACCCAATGATGAGGCATTTCTCCCACTTGATTAAAGACCATCATGTGCTATTTGTGATACTTTTCTTTCCCTTCAAGTATGCTGGAAATCTCACCTTTTATTTGAAAGAAGTGTATTTCTTTTTTTATTTTTTCTGAATCTCTCTCTCTCTCTCTCTCTCTCTTTTTTTTTTTTTTTTTCGCTGGATTTCATAATGTGGACAGTTTACTCACTAGATTAGTTTCCTAGGGCTACCATAACGAAGTCCCACAAACTGAGTGGTTTAAAACAGAAGTTTATTGTTCCACAGTTCAAGCTGCCAGAAGTCTTGAAAGCAATGTGTTGGCAGAACTGCAGGCTCTCTGAAAGCTCTTGGGAATGATCATTTCCCTGCCTTTGTCCTAGCTCTCGCAGCACCAGGTGTTCTTGCCCTGAAGATGTAGCCCTCCAACCTTCCATCTTCACTTTGTATTTTCCCTAGGTCTTTATGTTGCTTTTCCTATATGTGTGTCTGTCTCAGTACCCACATGTCTCCTTTTATTAATGACACCAGTCATATGGTAGTTGGGCCCACCATAATGACAGCATTTTAACTTGACTTTCTCTACAAAAACCCCATTTCCAAATAATGTTACATTCTGAGGTACTGAGGTAAGGACTTTAACACATCCTTTTGAAGGGGAAGAAAATTAAAGGCAAAACATTCACCCATCACAAGTGAATATTGAAATATCTTATACAAAATTTAGCCTACCTAGAAGACAACAAAAGGCACATACTTTAGGTAGTAGGTTAATTCCTAAAGTAGATAAGAATTAGAGACTGTGATACTTTCCAGCTTCACATGGAATAGTGACAATTAAGGCAAGGTACCAAAAACATTCAGGAAAATAAAAATTTTCTGTGAAATTTAATAGTGTAGGGCAGACCAGTAGCCATTAATATCCTTATTATCATTTGAAATGTTATTGATGTTTTAAACCTTTCTAACCCACAAAATAATCGTATGTTATATCTCTTGTTTACTGCTATGTCTCCTGTTTTAAGCACATAACATATACTCAATAAACACTTGTTACTTGGATGAATCTCTATGCCTGGATGATGGCATATTGATTAATTACATATATATATATACATATATAAATTTACCTTTTCACTGAAGAAATAATGCACAAGTTGTAGATTTTTGCAGGTAGAAAAATAGTTTCAAAATATTAAGCCACTAACCCCTTCACCAAGACATACCATTTTATGCTAGATGTTTATTATTCAAATGGCAACAATACCCACTCATGTCACTGTGGTTTTCTGTCAAGTGTAATCTCAAATAAGGATATCTCAGAAAAATTTGTAGATTCCCAAAGTATTCACAAGTATCAAATACAGGGAGAAATTTGCTTCCACATTTTTAGGAGAATAATGTTAAAATGTGCTGATAAAAGCATCGGTTTTGAAGTTAGAAGGATTGTGTCAATTTTGTACTATTTTTATAAATTTTAAGAAAGCACTTAATCTTACTAATCCTTTTCCTGTGCTATGGAAAAAGTGATGGCAAGAGTAATACACAAAGCATAGGTTTCCTAAAGGATCAAACAAAATGACTTATACAAAAATATCTTATTCAGTTCAGTTCATTCAGTCGCTCAGTCGTGTCCGACTCTTTGCGACTCCATGAATCGCAGCATGCCAGGCCTCCCTGTTCATCACCATCTCTCGGAGTTCCCTCAGACTCATGTCCATCGAGTCCGTGATGCCATCCAGCCATCTCATCCTTGGTCGTCCCCTTCTCCTCCTGCCCCCAATCCCTCCCAGCATCAGAGTCTTTTCCAGTGAGAACTCTTCGCATGAGGTGGCCAAAGTACTGGAGTTTCAGCTTCAACATCATTCCTTCCAAAGAAATCCCAGGGTTGATCTCCTTCAGAATGGACTTGTTGGATCTCCGTGCAGTCCAAGGGACTCTCAAGAGTCTTCTCCAACACCACAGTTCAAATGCATCAATTCTTCGGTGCTCAGCCTCCTTTACAGTCCAACTCTCACATCCATACATGACCACAGGAAAAACCATAGCCTTGACTAGACGGACCTTAGTCGGCAAAGTAATGTCTCTGCTTTTGAATATATTATCTAGGTTGATCCCAACAAACAGCAGTTAATATTTCATCAGAGAGCTCTATGTAAAGATTGTTGAAGTTCATGCATTTTTTTAAATGCAGTGTTGACAGTGGATATTCCTGAAGCTGGAAAGTGACTGTAAATGATACTTCATAAATAAAAAAAATCATCTTTTCATTATAAAGAGGTAAAATAAATCTTACTTGTAAAATAAAAGTTAGACTGAAAAATCCAGTCCTCAAACAAATCGTACATTTTAAACATCCCAAATATAAAAAAAATTGCCAAAGATTTTTCCATTATTTTAGGGAGGAGCTTAAAAGACAGAGCTAATGTCATTCCCTCGAATCTATCATGTGAAAAAATTCACTTGAATTCTAAAATACTATATATACATTATCAGGTAATCTTAAAGAAAATCAATCCTGAATATTTATTGGAAGGACTGATGTTAAAGCTGAAGGTCTAATTCTTTGTCTATCTGATGCAACGAGCCTACTTACAAGGAAAGACTCCAATGCTGGGAAAGACTGAAGGCAGGAAGAAAAGTGGATGACAGAAGATAAGATGGTTGGGTGGCATCACCGACTGAATGGACATGAGTTTGAGCAAGCTCTGGGAAATGGTGAAGGACAGGGACGCCTGGTGTGCTTGCTGTCCATGGGGTCACAAAGAGTCAGACACAACTGAGTGACTGAACAACAACATACATTTTCAAATTAGAAGTTTTATCCTTCAAATAAGAGTTCTATTAGAGTATTTTCAAATTATTCAGGTGTATTTGTCTCATAAAAAAAAAAAATGACTGAGTGTAGCATTGGTTCATCAGGATATCAGAGATAGCAAGGTGACTTTGAGTTAGCTGAAGAGAAAAAGTAGGCTGTTTTCAAAAGACCAACCATTATTCAATCCCTGACTTTCCAATAATTTTTCAACAGCAACAGAAGCCTGAGGACAGTGGGAAATATCTTCACAGTATTGAGAACAGAATAATGCGTCCCATCGAGTACACATCCTGAGAAAATATTCAAGAATAAGAGCAATATTAAAAAAATAAAACAACTTCCAAATATAGAAAGCAGTTTGTAAGTAATAAATTGTCTCTAGGAGAATTCCTAAGATAAGTAGAAGAATAACTATCCCAGATGGAAGTTCAGGGGTGCAAGAGGAAATAACAAAACTAGTAAAGATATTAAACATTAGTTGGAGGGAAAAATGAAATAAAAGTGAGTATCTATTCAAAAATAGAAAAACAAAGGGAAAAGGGTAAGATAAGAATAACCAAATAAGGTTTTAGAAATTAATCCAAGTATATCAGTAGTAATGATAAGTGAAAATAAGGAATATAATTCAAAGAAAATGTTACATTGGATGAAATATTAAATATTAAATACTTACAAACAACTGAATTAAAATGGAAGTAAACTGAAGGAGTGAAAGAGTGGGAAAAATACCAAGCAATTATAATAGAAAGCATGCTGGAATGGTCACATTAATTTCAGAAAAAATGTTACACAACATTACCAGAGGTAAAGAGGGCAGTTATCTAATGTTAGTGGCTTATTTCATCAGAAGACATGATAATTTCTACAACATTAATCCTCAGTAACAAATTTTCCACATACACAGGTCTCTTACAACCACAAGTATAAATAGAAAAATCTACATAATACTGAGAGATTTAAAAATAAACCTTTCTTAAAATATGATGGATGAGGCAGGAAAAATTTCAATAAACATAAATAATTCTTAAACAAGCCAATGAATAAGCTTCATCTATTAGCCAAACTAAAACACCATACTCAGTGTCAGTAAGGATTTCAGACTGGGGTACATCAGAGATGGTTTCTCTCTGCTTCAAAGTGTCTGAGGCCTTACCTGAGGAATCTAAAACCTGGGTGATTAAATGATCTGGATGCTCATTGACCTATAAGTCTTAAAGTTGATGTTATCAAGGGGTATAGCTGTAGCTGTCAGAGAGAAAATACACACGTCATCTCCATGTGGTTAGAGTTTCCTCAAAACACCGTGACTGGGTTAAAGGTGAGTAAAGATCTGTATGTATATACTTATATCATAGATGTGTGTATGTATATGCTCAGGTGCTCAGTCATGTCTGACTCTGCATGGACTGTAGCCCACCAGGTTCCTCTGCTCATGGAATCTTTGAGGCAAAAATATTGGAGTGGATTGCCATTTCCTACTCCAGGGGTTCTTCCCTACTCAGGGATTGAATCTGCATCTCTTGTGTCTCTTGCATTGGCAGATGGATTCTTAACAACTAGTGCTACTAAGTTGCATAACATATAGTTATAGATATACTATGTGGGATATATATATATATATATATATATATA
>SJYV01020030.1:71024-107991 GCA_006410875.1 Neotragus pygmaeus
GACTGAGTGTAGCATTGGTTCATCAGGATATCAGAGATAGCAAGGTGACTTTGAGTTAGCTGAAGAGAAAAAGTAGGCTGTTTTCAAAAGACCAACCATTATTCAATCCCTGACTTTCCAATAATTTTTCAACAGCAACAGAAGCCTGAGGACAGTGGGAAATATCTTCACAGTATTGAGAACAGAATAATGCGTCCCATCGAGTACACATCCTGAGAAAATATTCAAGAATAAGAGCAATATTAAAAAAATAAAACAACTTCCAAATATAGAAAGCAGTTTGTAAGTAATAAATTGTCTCTAGGAGAATTCCTAAGATAAGTAGAAGAATAACTATCCCAGATGGAAGTTCAGGGGTGCAAGAGGAAATAACAAAACTAGTAAAGATATTAAACATTAGTTGGAGGGAAAAATGAAATAAAAGTGAGTATCTATTCAAAAATAGAAAAACAAAGGGAAAAGGGTAAGATAAGAATAACCAAATAAGGTTTTAGAAATTAATCCAAGTATATCAGTAGTAATGATAAGTGAAAATAAGGAATATAATTCAAAGAAAATGTTACATTGGATGAAATATTAAATATTAAATACTTACAAACAACTGAATTAAAATGGAAGTAAACTGAAGGAGTGAAAGAGTGGGAAAAATACCAAGCAATTATAATAGAAAGCATGCTGGAATGGTCACATTAATTTCAGAAAAAATGTTACACAACATTACCAGAGGTAAAGAGGGCAGTTATCTAATGTTAGTGGCTTATTTCATCAGAAGACATGATAATTTCTACAACATTAATCCTCAGTAACAAATTTTCCACATACACAGGTCTCTTACAACCACAAGTATAAATAGAAAAATCTACATAATACTGAGAGATTTAAAAATAAACCTTTCTTAAAATATGATGGATGAGGCAGGAAAAATTTCAATAAACATAAATAATTCTTAAACAAGCCAATGAATAAGCTTCATCTATTAGCCAAACTAAAACACCATACTCAGTGTCAGTAAGGATTTCAGACTGGGGTACATCAGAGATGGTTTCTCTCTGCTTCAAAGTGTCTGAGGCCTTACCTGAGGAATCTAAAACCTGGGTGATTAAATGATCTGGATGCTCATTGACCTATAAGTCTTAAAGTTGATGTTATCAAGGGGTATAGCTGTAGCTGTCAGAGAGAAAATACACACGTCATCTCCATGTGGTTAGAGTTTCCTCAAAACACCGTGACTGGGTTAAAGGTGAGTAAAGATCTGTATGTATATACTTATATCATAGATGTGTGTATGTATATGCTCAGGTGCTCAGTCATGTCTGACTCTGCATGGACTGTAGCCCACCAGGTTCCTCTGCTCATGGAATCTTTGAGGCACAAATATTGGAGTGGATTGCCATTTCCTACTCCAGGGGTTCTTCCCTACTCAGGGATTGAATCTGCATCTCTTGTGTCTCTTGCATTGGCAGATGGATTCTTAACAACTAGTGCTACTAAGTTGCATAACATATAGTTATAGATATACTATGTGGGATATATATATATATATATATATATATATATACACAAACATATATATATATGTATGTTAATGTGATTGATAGCGAGGAACAACATAAACCAAAAAGGTAGCAAAATCATGTATGCTTTGACATTTAAGTGAAATAATTTGAAATACATCTTTATGGATTTCAGAACTAATCATTTTGAATATATTTTGTAGCCTTGATTAATAAAATATTGTTATACATGGCATAACCATTGCAATAACTACTAGGTATATCCTCCCCCTAGACATACCTCTTTTCATGGCACTCTAATTCAGTTTTCATTGGTTCCTATGCCTAGAAAATGTCAAAACTTTACTTTTTCCTATTTCTCATCAAAATAGGACTTCTATAATTTTGACTTAATCTGTTTCTTTAATATGGTTTCTTTCCCACTCCTCCTTTTTACATGCATTTGACTTATATAGACTTTACAGAGATCCAAAAACACAGGTCAAAATTTGTCTTTATATTTTTAATCACACATTTCTCTATATGGACTATTACTCCCTACCATATGTATCAACTAAGGTCTATCCATTTTGCAAACTCTATCTCAAATTCTGCCTCCTGAAAGAAATTCTCTGTGGTTCCTCCAGCCTTGGGTAAACTATTCTTCCTCTTTTTCACATGAAAAATAATACATAATTTGAAAACCTTGTTCAATAGCATATATCACTCCCTACTTTATTATTTTTGTTCATCTTTGATGTTTATGTTCCAAGATCAAAGGGCATGTATAATTCAACTTATATTTACCATAATATAAAGCACCTATTGGAAATCCAGATATGTAATACATGATCAACAAATATTTGCTTATTTAAATTAATATTTTCATATTCAATATGTACTCATAGTACTTATAAATAAAATATTCTTCACAAAGTACAATTCTAACTTTCCAAGCATTAGAATATATAAAGATTCATTTAGTTTGAAGTTTCTTTACTCTCTCCTCTCCCTTTCGCCTCCATCATAAAAAGTTTTTGAAAAACAGCATATTCACTCTTTGTCCTTTCAAGCCATGAAATTTGATATAGAAAGCTTACTAAAGCAGTGAAACTGACAGGGGTCAAGTTTGACCATTTATTTTCTAATTGGCATCCAAATGACCCACATTTTCACACCTTTGAAATTCTTTACCTGTTGTAGCTAGATCCCTTCCTCCAACAGTATAAGAAAATAAATAGAATTAGTTGCAAAGATTGATAAACAATGCAAAAATTTCAGCTATACTTGTTGAAGCCTTTTTTTTAAGTCCTCTGTTATCCAAATTTCCTTTCTGAAGGAAAGATTTATTTAGTCCTACACAGCCATCACAATGTTTTGCTCTTTGCCCAGCATGGTCTTTCTTGGCAGACAGAAAAGATTAGTAGGGGGGTTAATTTCAGGAGTTTTCAGTAGATTTACCACAGTAACTTGAAGAAAGAAGCCCTTTTTTTTCCTATTGGTATGGTCTAATCTGAGAGCTCTGTGATGTGAAGCTTCAGAAGATGGTGTAGTAGGCTGAATGGAATTTAGCACTTCATATCTTTTCATACAAATGCAGAGGACTATTATTCCCTCAGGTTATAAACTCTCTTTTTATTTTCATCTTCATTGGTTCAACATTAGTTGTGCAAATCAAAAGTAGGATATCTGTCTGCCTCTGCTTTTGAAGTTATGTATCCTGTTTCCATTATGTTTCCATTATCCAACATTAAGAAAATGTTTTTCTGTAGAGAGTTGCTTCTTTAAGGACATACAAAAATGTAAACTTAATACCTCATATTGGTATTGAACCTATTAGTACAATTATGTTATAAAGTATATTATAAAATATGCATTATTAATTCACAATGTAAACTAATACATTGCACAATTACCATAATTTTTTTCAATATCAGTTATTAACTATTATTAAATGGAACATAGGGAAGAAAGTGGGGACTAGCTCTTTAACTCAGATGATAGAAATGTTCCATTATTCTTTTCTGACTAACGTTTGATTGATGCAACTATTAACTTATCTATAGGTATGTAAATGTAAGGGCATCCCAGGAGCATATTGCCAACTCCAGTCTTCTTGCCTGGAAAATTACACAGACAGAAGAGTCTGACAGGCTATAGTCCATAGGGTAACAAAGAGTCGGACATGACCAAACAACTGAGCATACACATACATGTAAACTGTATGTATAAACTGAAGTGCTTACAATAATCTAAAGCTTATTTTACCAAGTTTTCATTCTAAGTCATATTTACATATCAATTCATTAAAAATGTAGAGACTACCATCAAAGTCACCATTATCACTTACAGATGAGAAAATTAAGCTACAGAATTGTTAAATAATTTGCCTCAAAACATACATGTAATAAGTGGTTGAACTTGAGATGCAAATTCAGTCTGTCTCCAGAGCTTGGGATCCTAGCCATTGTGTTATACTGGATCCTTCTGTCTCTCTCTCTTATGATGTCATGTAGCTAATAGCTAATGCCTTTCCTAGCATTCTCAGCGATGCCTCCATGTGAAAAGTCATAAACTGATCAATTTCACTGACTTACAGATGGAGATTCTGTAACTTGACTGCATATATAGAAGAATCATTAGAGCAGGAACATATTATATATATATATATTTTTTACACTATTAATGCTCTATTTACTGAAATTAAGATTACAATGAAATAATAACCATTACTCATGTTCCCACCACCCAATATTTTTAAATGTACACATTTTTAAGATTGACACTTTGTAGACTGAGATATTATAACATTATTTAGAAAATCAAATTATGTTTTAACCACTAATAAAAATTAAAACTTTTGTATCAGATAGAAATACATACATCAAAAATATATATGTATATCATAAAATATATAAATATGAACATCACACAATATATATTATATAATAAAAATATGTACATCATAAATACATATAAAATTCAAACATACTTGAATCCAATTGTGGATGAATCTTTTTTTTCTTCATCTAATTTGAATGAGATTTTGCTATTATTCACAATCACTCTAGTATATATTCATACACATTTGTATGCTATGTATATATATATATATATATACATATGTATAACAAAGTTTTTATTGAAACAGATTTCCTTCCATACATTCTTAATTGATGATAGACTATCAGGAAGGGCAAAAGATAGAAACAATAAACTCAATAAACAGGGTTAATCTCCTTTTTTTTTTAAATTTGTGTTAAGAGGAATTGAGGAAATTACTGTGCAGCAGGAGTCTTTTCTCCTTGTTGCTGGGAAACAGTCATTTGTGATTACTTCAAGGCCTTGCCACCTGGAGTAGAAAAAGCCTTTCTAAGCCAAGGTGCCAAATTCAACAGATCACATTAGTTTAAGTCCAAACATCTGCAGAGACAAAGTTGAGTATACTGTGAAGTCCTATTGGCTGCATTTCTAAGAACATGCTTTTTAAAATTTCATGTGCCAATTAGTCCATAAAGTACTTATTGAGTCTCTGATATATTCAACACACTGAAATAGTCACCATGGGCAAACAAAAAGTAGTAGATAGTTTACAATCTATTTACCTTTCTAAAGGAGTTATTTATAAGCTAAGGCTCAAAATACTTTCAAGCATAAACAGATGTGATCTTGTCCCTAAAGAACTTAGAATAGGCAGTTCTGAGTCAGAAGCTCAATGAAATACAGAATCAAAACCTGTCTAGTTAGATTTCATCCAATGCACTCTTCCTTCTGCAGTACATTATTATCTAAATTATGCTTCAGGGTTTCCCTGGTGGCTCAGTGGTAAAGAATCCACCTGAAAATGCAGGAGACATGGGTTCTATCACTGGCCTGGGAAGATCCCACATCCCACAACTAAGCCCATGCACCACAACTACTGAGATTGTGCTCTAGAGCCCAGGAGTTGCAACTACTGAGCCCACAGGTGGCAACTACCGAAGTCAGAACTCTCTAGAGCTTGTGCTCATCAACAAGTGAAATCCACATACCACAACTAGAGTAGACCTGCTCATGACAACTAGAGAAAAGCCTGCTCAGCAATGAAGACCCAGCACAGCTAAATAAATAAAATTATTATCAAAAATCCTGTTTAAAAAATTATGTTTGAGTAATTCAAGAATATCTATATCTTCCTAAGAGCAAACCATCTCAATTTTGTGAGGAGGTATAATTATTAAGAATTTTTTACCCCCTTAGTCTTATTTGTCCAACAGTAACAAAAAAAAGTAGAGGGAACATCTCTTCAAATATCTGAAGACCCTTTCTCTCCAAAAATATGCCCTTTACTTATTCTCTAAACCCCATTCTCTCCTTCCTTCAAACAGTCTTCTGAAATGACTTTTCTTTTTATTTTCTTTTCATGTAACTCTCTTTTGGCCCTTAGGCTGATTAAAGCTCAACCCATCCAAAACATATGTTTATTTTCATACAATTACCTCTTTGGTTTTCTAATTTTTCATGAAGCAAGACTCAAGGTTCATGAGTCAACTAGGATTCACTTTGCTTTGCCTTTTTTTAAAATTTATACAGAAAATCTAGAGATATACACAAAGATTTTGTTCAATCCTCACAAAAAGGAATGAGCACCATAAATAATTTGAGGTCAAATAATTTGCCCTGGCAACAAAACTACAGGGTGGAGTAGAGTAGGACTTGAGACAAAAATAGAATTAACAGCACATGATCAGTCTCTTGATGGTTTTAGTGAATAATTGTGGCTTTACATGCTGCTTTAAAGAAGGGTCAGAGACTAGGGTGTGCTGAGAAAGACGTGGTGAAGTTGAACTGAAAGTCATTCAGTCGTATCTGACTCTTCGTGGCTATACAGTCCATGGAATTCTCCAGGCCAGAACACTGAACTGGGTAGCCTTTCCTTTCTCCAGGGATCTTCCCATCCCAAGGATCAAACTCAGGTCTCCCACATTACAGGCAGATTCTTTACCTGCTGAGCCATAATGGAAGCTCAAAAATACTGGAGTGGGGACCCTATCTATCCCTTCTCAAGGGGATCTTCCTGACTCAGGAACTGAACCAGTGTTTCCTGCATTGCAGGCACATTCTTTAGCAACTGAACTATGAGAGAAGCCCAGTGAAGTCAATGAAAATAAAGTAATTCAGTTAACGTAATACAGGCTATCTGCTACACCTTGCTTTACATATTAAACCTGAGCAGAGTAGGACTGAATGACTGACCACCTCAAATAATGAGAAGAGATAATCTCAAAGAATTAGCCAGTTTGCCTAGAAAGGGTAGGAGGCTATTACTTTCTAAAATGCAATGAACAAGTACAAGCAACTCCAGGTGCTCTGATAAGTCACTATCTTAGTGATGAATTGCTTTCTGATGCAGTTTATCACTGCCCTGTAGAGACAAGGTATGGAAAGAAAAGAAAAATGAGAACCATATTTGTAACTTTCATTATTTTCTGATGAAATGTGGAACATCCATTAGTGTTATTTTCATAAAACTCTAGGCTTAATACATTTTCAAGTTATTTCTGTTTTATTTAATTCTATTAGCTTCATACCTTCACATTTGAATATCATATTTTAAGTCCTAAGATTGCAAAATATATTTTCTAAAAATTACTATTTCACCATCAAGTCCTAACATCCAATATATGTTTCCTACTTCTTGTGTGTTTACTTTTGGCAAGTATTTTCCCCTATTTTTGAAAAAAATAAAATATTTTATCTTTATAGATAGAAATTCATTGAGTTTCTTATAGTCTCATTGTGGTTAAGAATGATAGAAAAACACTTTATGATATAGAAAATGAAGAATATAATATTTTGATTTGAATCCTCATCTGGTTGTCTGATTTTCTTTTTTTATTCTCTCTGAATACCATGGTTTCTTTTCAAGAAAAGAGACTGACAAGCCTACTTAATCTTTTATATTGGCCACAATGATAACTTCCTATTAAATTTTAATATTGTTGTACTGATAAAGAACATAAAACATTATGCAAAACTTGGCACAAACATGATTCAGGAGAGCATCTGCTGAAAATNAGGGAGGCCTGGTGTGCTGCGATTCATGGGGTCACAAAGAGTCAGACACAACTGAGTGACTGAACTGAAGAGAATCACTACTACCTGGAGATGGAGTTACTACTTGACAATGATTCTACATCATTTAGAGATGACAAGTTAAACATTTAAGACCTTATTTTAAAAGTTAAAACATATATTGTAAACCTCTTTTAGTATGCTCTGATGACAAACAGGAATTCTTATAAGAGGTAATTTTTACTGGTTCTCTTTTCTGGGGAAATCATTCACTATAATTAAGGCAAAATGAGATCTCTATTTTGGTACAACATCCTCCTATCTGTAAAACAGAATAAGAAAGTTCACTTTCCTTTTAAAGATATTGAGAGAAGAAGAGTCTACATACTGCATGTGGTGAGTTTTTCTCATGAAATTAGGAAATCTTACAATAATGAGTCCAAAATCATTGAACACAACAATATGATAGAAGAATGGTACTATAGTAAAAAGAAAAAAAAAAAGAAAAGCACGGAAAAAGTCATTATCAGATGAAAAAAGTATGATGTGTTGAAATTTAAAATTGGATTGAATAAAATTGATCCATTAAATTTAAGATAGATTTCTAGAGGGAGTATCTATATAAGGGAATTATATTCATTCAAGTATATACTCAAAACGGTGGGTAAGAAAAAGAGCCATTTCTTTCAAGACACATTTAGTGATCACTTTACATGTGTACACACAAAGAGGTTAAGATAAAATTTAGGCTAATTACCTAATGAAAAATAATTGTCAGTTAACAAATAGTGTTTCTTTCATATTCAATAATCTTAAACTTTAGGACACTGAATATATTGTTAGCATCTCCAATGAATTCAGAATTACATCACAGACCATGTTCTGTGCAATCAAACAGAGCTAAGATCAAATTCAAGCCCTGCCTCTTACTAGGGAGAAGGAAGTGGCAACCTACTCCAGTATTGTTGCCTGGAGAATCCTATAGACAGAGGAGCCTAGAGGGCTGTTGTCCATAGGGTCGCGGGGAGTCGGACACAACTAAAGTGACTTAGCATGCATGCATGCACTGGAGAAGGAAATGGCAACCCACTCCAGTATTCTTGCCTGGAGAATCCCAGGGACAGAAGAGCCTGGTGGGCTGCCATCTCTAGGGTTGCACTGAGTCAGACATGACTGAAGTGACTTAGCAGCAGCAACCTCTTACTAACTGTGCAACTTCTCCTGTTTGGAAGCCTTATATGGAAAAATAAATAAAGAAAGAAAGAAAAGATATTATATAAAAATAACTTATTTGACAGACTTTTTTTTCCCCAAAGTATACTATATGGTGCAGAAGTAGGTGGGTATAAATGATAATCACTAAAATTTGTGAGCTTTATAGTGTTGTACATACTTCAACATGCTCTGGTTATCAACTTAGTCTCATATATAAAAATAATGAAATTATATATGATATATAAACTCAGTATTCTTTCTGTGTATTTCTACATAAGTATGTACAAATGTAATATAATTTTCCACAGGCAAAGTTAAAACAATCATTCCTAGTAATTTAGCAGAATTTTAAAATTTATTAATTCCTCACACACCTTCATGAAATGCATTTCACAGTCTAAACATATTATAAATAGATAAACTTTACTTTAATAAGAAAAGATATATACTATATAAGCATTTTTTATAGGGTTAGGTGAATTAAATTAGAAACCTCAAGACTTACCAAACCAAGTCAACTAAACCCAGTGTTAGCCCTTAATAAATATCAGGCTAAGTAAATCTTGACTTTAGTAATCTTATAATTTAAAGTATGCATGTATATACACATCTACACATAAATTGTAAAATATCCTGAGCTCACTATAAATTTTAATAAAGAATATCTATTTTAGTCACTCAAATATATCAATAATTTAGCCTCAAAAGTGTGGCTGGTCTTATCTATAGAGACAAAAAGAAGACTAGGACTTTATTACATAAAAGACAAATTGTGTTGTTAGTTTAGTTTGAGTAAAGGCTCAGTGAAATTATTATGAACCCAGAGGCTAAGAAAGAAATTAAGGAGATCCAACCAGTTCATTCTGAAGGAGATCAGCCCTGGGATTTCTCTGGAGGGAATGATGCTAAAGCTGAAACTCCAGTACTTTNCACCGAGCTCCCAAGGGGTCGCCTGGGGGAGGAGGGGATTCAGGCAGAGCTGGACTCTGCAAGGGTCACCCAGGCTCTGGGAGCCTTAGATGATGCCCACCCTGGCCTGGGCCCCCCAGGACCTGGAGCAGATGGTGGGGACGCTGGTCTCAGTCCTGGAGATACACACCGACACTTTGCTGCCAAAGGCCTTTATTGAGTCCCTGGGTTTGCCTAGGGCTCTGGTCAGGGAACAGGGCACGGCGGGAGTCCAGCCACTACATTTCCACAGCTCCGGCTCCTCCTGGAGAAGCTGGGAGAGTGCCCTCACACCTGGCAGCCCTGCGTGCCGTACGCCTGGAGGAAGCTCTTGAGCTGAGCACAGGGTGTCCGATGGCGGGTGCTCTGGCACATGCGCTCAGAGGGCATCTCCTCGATCCAGCTGTTCGAGTCCAGCAAGTACTGGGGGCTGCGGGCAGAGGGGCAGTCAGCAGGGCTCAGCGGAGGGGCAGGGCAGACCCTGAGGCACCTGGCTTCTGAGGGCGCAGGGGCCCGTTTCCCTCGAGAGGCGTGGGCAGAGCAGAAGACTGAGGGGTCCCGAGAACTCACTCTCCCTTGGGGTCGTAAGTGGCCCCATCCAGACCCATGATCAGGTATTCTTTCCCAGGTTCCAACTGAAGGCGGCAAGAGGCTCGGACCAGGAAGTTTCTGGTCTGATCAGCGGTGGCCCTGGCATCCTTGGCTGAGGGGAGAAGGTCCACAGAGTCATCAGAGGGGAAGAGGAGGGGTGGGACAGCAGGGGCCGGGGGGCCTTGCGCCGAGCTTACATTTGACCCTCACCACTCCCAGCGGGCAGGTGGGACTGCGTTCCTGTGTGGACAAGCCTAAGGCTTCGAAGAGGCTGAGGGGCTTTGAGCTCAGACTGGCTGCAGTTTCACTCTTCCAGGCGCCAAGGCCCCAAAGCCAGACCTCAGCCCCCCAGGATGGCCCCCAGCCCTGCCCACTTATTGTCCCGCTCTTACTGAAATGCAGGACGTGGGTGATACGGGTCTCAAAGAGGCGGAAAGCGGCCCTGCTGTCTTCTCGGAGAACCTTAACCTGGAAGCCTGTGGGCGTTTAGGAGAAGGGAGGGAAGGTTAGTTATCCCGAGGCTAAGAGGACGGGAGGCCAGTGCACAGTGACAAGGCTGCCCATGGGCTTGAGAGGAGCAGGGCAAACCTAAGAGACCTTGAGGGTGGGCCAGGGCCAGGGCCCGGGCGGCAAGACTGACCGTAGTCCACTCGGGGAGAGTAGCAGGCGAATTTCATCCGGTAACCCTCCACGTCCTGCTGCCCACGCTCCAGGGCCCGGCGCTGTCGAGGGCACTTCCCTGAAGTCAGGGGCCCAGGTGAGACCGTGTAGGCCCCAGCCACGCCGCCTTCCCACCCCTGATCCCCGGCCCAGTGTCTCACCCTCAGCACACTGGCAGACATCCGCAGAGCACAACGTGGACAAGAGTTTGCTCTTACGCGGTGCCCCATAAAACACAGAACATTTGTGCTCTGGAGAAAAGCAGAGAGGGGTGTTCTTTAGGGCACTCGCCTCTCCCTGCCTCCCCGGTCCCATGGGCCCACAGGACTCCCTTGCCACCCTCACGGCCACCTCACCCCACGCTCCCGAGAGTCCCCGACGTCTCACCAGGATTGTAGTAGTCATACAGGACGGCACTGGCCGGCTGTACCAGCCCCACGGGCACCTCCTGCACAGCTCCAAAGCCCACACACTCCCGGGAGGTGGGGACCTGCCATGGGGGGCGATGGATGGAGGGAAGTCAGGGACCCACCTCTGGGCCCTGGGCTTTCATAGACCACCATGATGGATCTGCTGGGCCTGTTTGGTTCCGGTCGATCTTATCTTCAGTGTCCTTCACCATCTGTCACCTTCCAGCCTTGGGATTTCTAAAAACTGCTCCCCAAGGTCTCCACTGACTTCACTGCCCACATGATGACCTCACCCATCTCCGGGTCCCTGAGCGGCTTCACAGAGTCTCACTTCATGGACTCATTCTTCACAAAACTCTCCCTACCCTCAGGGCTAGCTTCCAGACCACCCCTGATTCTGACCTGGTCATTTCTGACCTTATTGCTGGTCCCTCGCAGAGGCACAGGCCCCAGCGCAGGCCCTTCCCCTTCTCTGTGCTTTCCTGGGGTGGTCTCACCGCTCCCCGAACTCTGCAGGCGTGTGGCTCCTGAATCAAATGTTCAGCCTGATTCTTGTATTGGGATTTTTACAGAATATATTAAACTCTCCCATTTCCCGCTGCCTACCCTCCAAACCCACTCACTCCCTCCATAGCCTCACTGATACAACTAAGGCCTCACTTATCTCCTAGGTTCCAGCAAGTGCTAAACTGCTGCCGCCCTTTCTGACCCGCCACTCATGTAGACCCTGATCCCTCTCCTCTTGGCCGCACTGCTCCAGTCCAGCCTGCTATCGCACATGAGTTTCCTTCCTAAGCTGCATGGTGAGCTCCCTGACTTGACATCTTCCTCATTTTCTTCAACCAGACTCCTCTGCCTGGCTTCTCTAGCCAACAGGGTCTGTCCCCTCTGCACCCACTGGGCAGGGAGGGCCTCCCCAACCCACAAACACATGGCAATGGTATCACAGTATTAACACGCCTTTTTCACATTTTTCTCCAAAAGTTACAATAAATATTCAAAAAAATTTGGAGGGCCGTAAGAAAGTTGATAACTGTGTGTTAGTCAAATATGGCCATGGGAAAAAAAAAAGAGAAACTCTTCTAGGTCCACCATCATTTTAAAAAACAGAAACAAAACACACTTGAATATCAAAACAGGAAGTTCAATAACAAAAAAGCAGTACCTCATGACGAATAAATTCAAATTTAAGAAAGGCGCTCTCTCAAGCCCTCCCTAGCTGACCGGCACTGGACCCAAAGCCCCAGAAGGGGCTCAGCCCCGCCTCCCTGCAGGCAGCGGGGAACCTCCCTGGCCAAGGCTCTGACCCCCTCCTGTCCTGGCTCCCTGCTCACACCACAAGTTCTCTCCCAGAGCAGTAGCTGCTGATACACCTGCCTCCTGGGAATCCTCCTAAGTTGAGCTCAGGAAACCCAGTGCCAGCTGTGCGCCCCTCTGTCACCCTCCTTGCTCACCGAGTCGAAGTACAGCAGGACGTGGGGACCCTCGGTCTCAAAGTGGCTCACGTATCGGTCGGACAGGGAGGTCAGCTGTGGGGAACAGGAGCCGGGAGTCACAAGGAGGAAGCCCCTGGCCGCCCGCATGTGACAGGGCTCAGCAGCTGGGGCTGCTGGGGGGATGGGGCAGGCAGGGCTCCTGGGGGCACAAGCGGCCCCTCTGGGTGTCCGGTCACACCTTCTCCAGGTCAGCCCGCAGGGCGTGGAATCCACTCAGGAGGGTGATGTCCGCAATGGCCATGCCCGACAGCCCCACCTTGCCAGTCCGCCTGTGGAGACATGTGCCCGTTGTCTGGGTCGCCCCCGCCTGGGGCCAGGCTGTAGACACCCAGCCCCAAGCTCGGCGCTGCCTTCCTCTCCCAGCCCAGCAGCACCCACAGGCCCAGGGCCACCCCAGGGCTCACCAGATGCACACGGTGTACTGCACCCTGGGTTCCCGTTCCTCAGCTGCCTTGGGGGCCTCCCTCCTCCGGCGGTTCCTCCGACCATCAAAGAGCTGCAGGGGCGTCACGGGCCGGGAGTGGGCCTCGGGGTCATCCCCGGCTGGAGAGTCCTCATACTCGTATTCCTCGTAGTCCTCCTCAGCCTCCACTGCGAGGGGACAGCGCTGTGGCTCAGCCCTGGCACCACCCCCTCAGAGACCCACAGCCTGAGACCCCAACACTCACTCGTGTACTCGACGTGGCCCATGACCGTCACTTCAATCTGAAGATCCTGGCAGGTCGTGTTCGTCATGTCCATGACATTGTAGCTGCGAAGGACCTGGCTCATCAGGGGGTGGGAAGGGGACATGGGGACACTTAGGGCCACAGACCTCTCTGCAGAGCCACAGGGAAGGGCTCTGGACCCCTTAGCTCCTGGGCTAAGAGCTTTGAGGCCTTCTGCCATTTCCCCTCCTGCCCCTGGACCTGTCCAGAAATACAAATGGACTCAGGTGTTGGGTGAGAGAGAGGGGACCAGGGTCCTGGCATGGGGGCAATCATTGTACAGAAGCACAGGGGAGGCTTTAATGGAAAGTTCAGGAAAGGTTGCTGGCCCAGGCTTGAAAGAGAAAGCTGAGTTTGTCATGTGGGACAAGAAGATCCTGGAGATCATTCAAAGCTAGGAGATGTGCATACATGGGAGGATCTGGCCCACTGGGGAGGCGGGCGGGGCTTAGGTGAAAACAGAGGCGGAGTTACTAGGGAGGTGGGCGGGGCAGGGAAGTAAGCTGAAGCGGAGTTACTGGGGAGGCGGGTGCCACTGGAGAGAAAGCAGAGAAGGAGTTACTGGGGAGGTCGGTGGGAGTCGGGGGAAAGCACATGAGGAGTTACTGAGGAGGTGGGCTGGGCTGGAGTGAAACAGAGGCGGAGTTACTGGGGACGTGGGCGGGGCTACAGTGAAAGCAGAGAAGGACTTACTGGAGAGGTGGGCGGGGNGCATGCTGCGATTCATGGGGTCGCAAAGAGTCAGACATGACTGAGTGACTGAACTGAACTGAACTGATGTCTATAACAGTTTGTTCTAGGAATTAGATTTGTATAAACAATCAAGGAGGTTTATTTAAAAAAAAAAAGTTTTGATATGGTCAGAAAACAAAAGAGATATGCCTTCTGCTGATGACGGAAAGCAAAAATTTCCCTGATTGATAATTTGAGGCTCTCCCAGTGATGGATGTGAAGGGAGTATAAAGACATAAACTGACCAACTACACTTCTATGTGGGATCAGATGATGATAAGATATTTCAGGGTTAAAGAGGAAGACTAGAGCTAAATTAAATCTAACAGAAGAAGGAAACAAAGGTCTCAGAAACAAAAGGAATTTCCAGGAAAAAAAACCAAAAACCCATATATAAGAAGCAAGTCACAGCCCTTCTCTTAAAATTGCAGGTAGACAGTCAGTAAGACATTTTGGAAAGTGTTAGTTGCTCAGTCGTGCACAGCCCTTTGCAACCCCATGGTGTGTAGCTTACCAGGCTCCTCTGTCCATAAATTCTCCAGGCAAGAATACTGGAGTGGGTTGCCATTCCCTTCTCCTGGGAATCATATCAAACCCAGTTCTCCTGCATTGCAGGTGAATTCTTTACTGCCTGAGCCACCAGAGAAGTCCCAGACATTTTGGAACTACTGTCTGTAGAGAAGGACAGCTGTATTTCATTAATGTATAGTTAGGTTTGAGGATAATGGAGTGAAGAGACTAAGGATAGAAACAGTTCATTTGAAGCCTTAGCAGAAGAGTTTTAATATAACAGTGAAGTTGGGGGTGTTTCAGGTTATTGTCTGTGAAGTAAATATTCATGATATGTAATATTGTAAATCAGTGTCACTGAGGGAGTGTTCAAAGAAAGTGAGATACACTCAATGTTGCTAGACAGGGGCACAAAATGGTTGACCCTTGGACAAAGTGGGGGTTGGGGCACTAACTCTTCATGTGGTAGAAAATCCACTTACAGCTTGTAGTCACTCCTCCTTTTACATTGTTTCTCTGTAACCACAGTTCTGTTTCTGCAGATTTAGCCAGCCACCAACTGTATAGTACTTTGGTACTTGCCGTTGAAAGCTATCCACCTATAAGTGGACCCAAGTGGTCCCCACCTATGTTGTTCAAGGGTCAACTGTATATAGATGAAGTTCAACGATTGGTAGGTATTGGATCCATCAAAGGTTACATACCAGCTGGCAGTACCCAAAACTGGGTGTGCTGGAATGGCAAATGCTTGCCTGCCAAAAAAGAAGAAATTTGCTCTGTATTGCTTCCTATAAGGACCTCTGCAAGACAGTATCCAAATCAGACATTAGAAGATAAAATGTTTAGTTCAAAAAGCAAAGAAAAAGGAA
The DNA here is from genome assembly GCA_006410875.1 of Neotragus pygmaeus. Classification (NCBI taxonomy): domain Eukaryota; kingdom Metazoa; phylum Chordata; class Mammalia; order Artiodactyla; family Bovidae; genus Neotragus; species Neotragus pygmaeus. The sequence continues at coordinate 86,710 of SJYV01020030.1, forward strand.
ATTAAATACTGTTTCTCTGGAACTGCAAATAGTGGCATCCCATGTCATACTGAAACAGGAGAGGAGCTAACATACAAAGCAGCTTAATTTGTTTAAACTTGCCTAAACTTGTCTAACAGTGTATTAAAAAGTAGAGACATCATTTTGCTGACAAAGGTCAAAGCTATGACTTTTCCAGTAGTCATGTACAGATGTGAGAGTTGGAACACAGAGCTGAGTACTGAAGAATTAATGCTTTTGAACTGTGATGCTGGAGAAGACTCTTGAGTGTCCCCTGGACAACGAGGAGATCAAACCAGTCAATCTTAAAGGAAATCAACCCTGAATATTCATTGGAAGGATGGATACTGAAGCTGAAACTCCAACAATTTGGCCATCTGAAGTGAAGAATTGACTCATTGGAGACCCTGATACTGAGAAAGATGGAAGGGAAAAGAAGGAGGGCAGAGGATGAGCTGTTTCAATGGCATCACTGACTCAATAAACATGAATTTGAGTAAACTCTGGGAGATAGTGGATGACAGAGGAGCCTGATGTGCTGCAGTGCAAGGGGTGGCAAAGAGTCAGACATGATTTGGTGAATGAAGAACAATTACAAAACTTGCCTAAAGGCAAAAGGAAGCAACAAAAAACAACGAAGCACCCTTATTAAGAAAAACATATAACAGGAATAAATATTTCTGCTGTCATTAAATTAACTTAAGTCCCTCAAAGTCTGGGATATTGAAATTTCTGGAAAGGTATGAGTGAAGTCGGGAGATCCCCATGCTGTAACACCACTGCTTAGATACCAGGCATTGTAAACATCAAAGCTCAAAGCAGCTTCAAGTCAAGTAGAAACCTGCTAGTAAAGAATCTCCATCGGAGACAAGTTTGGGACTTAAAAAAAAAAAAATTATTCCTTCCACTGGATGTGGAGCTTTTGTAGCAAAAGAATGCAATCAGTTCCAGTCTTCATGGTGTAGTGCTAAATTTCACTGAAAATTGAAAAAATCATAGAGACTAGGAAAAATGCAAGGATGGAGCTGTGAATGAACACATTTAATTTGAGGGATACCTGCTTTAATTGTAGGATAACGGTTAACAAAAGATCATGGATCATGGTGGCATCATCATTTAGGAAGAAAATTCTCCCAAGCAAAATAAATTAAAAGTGAAAAGGATATTAAAATACTAAAATAAGAAAACCTCCAGAAATAGCTATACCTGGAATACCAGACCGATTATCTGGTTATGTATTTATTCAAGTTATACTCTCAGAAATATTTGTCTTTACCCTGTCTGATAAGGCAGTGTGATAAGAGTGTTTGGCTCTTACCGCCTCTATATGGTACATGTGCTTTTACCATAAACTTATTCAGTGATTCCTCCTAATTACATTTAAGTGTGTAGGTNGTATTTATTCAAGTTATACTCTCAGAAATATTTGTCTTTACCCTGTCTGATAAGGCAGTGTGATAAGAGTGTTTGGCTCTTACCGCCTCTATATGGTACATGTGCTTTTACCATAAACTTATTCAGTGATTCCTCCTAATTACATTTAAGTGTGTAGGTTGTGGATGCTGGAAAACTGGGTTAGACTGGCATCCTGTTGACACCGACAGCATTGACTTATTCAGTATATATTTGCTGATGTCTTTTAAACCACTTATTCATTCAGTAAATGAGTATTGAATGGCTCCTATTTGCTGACTCTGTTCAGGCATTAATGATTCAACTGTGAGCGATGGTATTCAACTTCATAAATCACACACTGGAGTGTGAGACAGACAAATTATCCTTTATGTGAGCAGCTGAGGAAGGACAAAGGACAAGATATTTGTAGGAGAGGATCTGATCATGAAATTGAGAGGATGTGATATTAGACATATCATCATACAGATACTGAAATCAATAAAATTGGGTCACGAGCAGTGTTAAAGTGACAGTGATGTCAATGCTATACACATGGAAGGCAAGAAGAATACTTTAAAGGGCTGGGAAATGTCTGTAGCAAGGAATGATGTAGGTGGTAGAATCTGACGACATGCTGTTCAGAATGAGTGCAGTCATAGTGGAGAAAGGGAGACTAATCTGGGATTGAAGGAAGTCATACTCCGACTCACTCCAGGCCAAGTGGTTCTGAAGGATGGGAGAGAAAACGACCATCTCCTGAAAGAAATTAAGAGGAGTAGAAAAGGAAGTTAAAGGAAGAAAGTTAAAGGAACCTTAAAGACTTTGAGAAGAGAGAGGAAATGGTTGATGACTAACTATGTATTCCAGAGGACAAAATGGGAGAGTTTTAGAAAGTGGGATGGAGTTTGTTAGTTACTATTCTTGACATAGTTTGTGTCTGAAGATTAGGGTATGTGCAATAAGAAGTGACTTGGGAAACTGCTATGTCTTGAGGTGACTAATGTCAGTGCTCAAGTGATCATTGTGTCCATCTCTTTGTGACTCCATGGAGCCTGCCAGGCTCCTCTGCCCATGGAATTTTCCAAGCAAGAATACTGGAGTGTTATTTCCTACTTCGGGGGATTTTCTCAAGCCAGGGATCAAACCTGCCTCTCTTGCATCTCCTACATTGACAGGCAGATTTTTTACCACTAGCACCAACTGTGAAGCCCTAAGAGAAGAAAAGATCCTGTGTTTTCATGGCCTTTGATCAGTTTTGGACTTAATGGCCTGTATATTGAATGTTTTCTTCTCACTTCCTTGTGATGGCAAGCACTGTATACCACATTTGTGCCCTATGTGGGTATCCATTTCTCAGTTGCTTCAAATTTTGGGAAGAGGAATAATCAGTTGGCTTTCTATCTATTCCACATCCCAATTCAAGGATCTTACTCAGGTTTTAGAAAAACAGAGATGGTAGATTATAGAACTTAAAGTTTGAATTATTATTATTTTTTTATTTCAAATCCAGTGTTCTTTTCACTGCACTGCTGTACTTTTAGCAGTGAAAAAGAATTGATTACACAGTATAGGACAGGGAAGCCTGGCGTGCTGCAGTCCATGGAGTTGCAATGATTCAGACATGACTGAGCAACTGAACAATAATAGCATGCAGTATATACCACATTAAGTAATTGTTAATACCCTTCAAAATGATACCTGTGAATCATCCCAGAAGTAGAGCAGATACAGAAGTAGTCTGTCATCCATTTCCATCAAAACCAACTTAATTTTTCTAAAAAATTTTAAGTAACTGTTTTGGTGATCATTTTTCTGCAGATCCAGTTGTTCCCATGAGATAAAATAATATAAATTATCAGAAAGCTTTTTATTTGTACCCCTGCCAGCATTCACTTATCTCTACATGAAATCTCAAGGAACTTCACGTCTTATGAGTAAACTCTGAAACCAAATTGGATTAAAATCCCAGACTAACCAAGATTTAAGCTGTATAACTTTCAGTAAGTTTCTTATTCTCTCTATTCCTCAATTTTTCATGTGAAACAATAAAAATAATGATATTATCTACCTCAAAGCATTATTGTGAAGACTCAATGAGTGAGTATATGTAAAATGTTTAGAGGACTCCCTGGGCACAAGAAAACACTATTGAAGTACTGTTATTATCACTTTCTCTCTTTTGATTTTACTTGAAGTTTCTTTGGATATCGACATATTGGATTTCTCTTACAAGTTTACAGAGAGGACCTTTGTTGTTTGTGAATTTAGCTTTCCTGATTTAGACTGACTTTATCATCTTGTTAGGATCCCATTAACGCTAATGAATTTGTTAATTCAACAAGTTTTTGTTGAGTGCCTCCTATGTATCATAATTTGTGACATTACTGGTGAACAAGACAGTGTCTACCTTCAAGGAGTTTATGTTCAAGTAGAAAAAGATGGTTAATAATTTGAAAGTTTGGGGAATAGAAATTTAAATACCATATATTATGAGATAGGTGAAGGAAAGCTTAATTAGAAGTCAAATGTCTGGCATCGTTATATAAATTTTATCTTTTAAAATATGGCATTCAGCATTGCCTATATTTTACTAAAATTATTAGATATGGTGATCATTCCTAATTTAGATTTTCTTTAATTTTTTAAAATTTAACAAGGATCTACTCTATTGAATTCTCTCCTTGTCCTCTGATCCTTTCTTTGGTTCCAAAATCATCACTGGTCAGTATACACATGTTGAATGAATAAATGGTTATTTTGCCTGTCTTATTAGCATTGCAGAGACTACATTGAAAACAGCAATTAGCTTGATTCACAGTGTTACAATGAATCTAACTAAACCAATTTTCTCCATTGCAATTATAGGTCCCAGAGCACAGGACAATCCTAAGGCAGTTACCATGTTCTGAAGAGCAAACAGTATTCACTTTTTCTTGCAGCTTTGATGGTGGTAAGCAATTTACAAGTGGTAGAGAAAAACAAAGCTGCAGAAACAATTTTCTAAAATGGTCCTTGTGTGATAAGCACAGAGAAATTGTCTTTATTTATAAAAGTGTTAACTACATTTACAGTATTACAATAAAGTATTAAAGCTACACAGTTAAGTAGCAACATAGTGCTTAGTTTAATATAATTAGGACTATGTAAATCTATAATGCATAAGTCATATCTTTTTCTAGAAAGTCCCACTGATATTTCAGAGAAGAATTTTGAAAATCTTTTGAGGAAGTATCAAGTAAAAAAAAGCTCTAAATGTGCAAAATTAATAATGCTAAGTTCAGTGAGGGCTCCTGGTTTGGGAACTAAAGTTGGAGAGCTTTTGAAGTCTACATAATGAATGAAACAACTAAGAGCTTATTCAGCCATCTGGAAGCTGAACTGGATGTAACTGGGGTCTCATGACTTCTGTGAAGAAGGTGATCTTTTTCAGGCATGACTCAAAGGAACTGCTGCTGCTGCTGCTGCTGCTGCTGCTGCTGCTGCTGCTGCTACTAAGTCACTTCAGTCGTGTCCAACTCTGTGCGATCAAATAGATGGCAGCCCACCAGGATCCTCTGTTCCTGGGATTCTCCAGGCAAGAATATTGGAGTGGGTTGCCATTTCCTTCTCCAATGGATGAAAGTGAAAAGCGAAAGTGAAGTTGCTCAGTTTTGTCCCACTCTTAGTAACCCCATGGACTGTAGCCTACCAGGCTTCTCTGTCCATGGGATTCTCCAGGCAAGAACACTGGAGTGGGTTGCGATTTCCTTCTCCAACTCAAAGGAACACTGATTGCCAAACCCCATTCCCATTCAAATATTCAGAGATGGAAAACCATTTAGCAACCATAGCTTAAGTCAGAGAGAAGTCAAGATGTGTCAAGAAATGAGCAGCAGAGGAAAAGTGACAATCATGAAAAGACTGGACATTCTGTAGAAGCTGCAGTAGAAATAGAAAAGTAAAAACTTCTCTTTTCAAACACCACCAATGAAGGGAGACATTATAAATATGAACTTCAGAACTGAAAATGTTAGTTGCTCAGTCATGTCCAACTCTTTGCAACCCCGTGAATTGTAGGCTGCCAAGCTCCTCTGTCCATAGAATTCTCCAGGCAAGAATATTAGAGTGGGTTGCTGTTCCCTTCTCCAGGGGATCTTCCCAAACCAGGGACTGAGCCTGGGTCTCAGGCATTGCAGTCAGATTCTTTATTGACTGAGCCATCTGTTGGTAAGCAATCAATCGTAAACTGAATGAATATTCCTGAAACTTGGTGACAAAGCTCAGAGACAAAGAGAAGTTTCTTTTGATAGAGCAAGTATGAGTGAGCCAGGCAGGGGACATACTGAAGTGATGTAGAAATGTCTAAAACTACAATAACAAAGGATTTAATTTGCAAGTGTTTGTATATTTCAATCACTTATTCTATGGCCACTATCATAATAAAAAATTGAGTTATAAATATATGCAATTTCACAAGTATTAAAAATATTCCTTATAATACAAAGTCTTTAAGTTTTATCAGACAAGTTCAGTCACTCAGTCATGTCCGACTCTGCAACCTCATGAACCACAGCACGCCAGGCCTCCCTGTTCATCATCAACTCCCAGAGTCCACACAAACTTCATGTCCATTGAGTCAGTGATGCTATCCAACCATTTCATCCCCTGTCTTCCCCTTCTCTGCTTGCCCTCAATCTTTCCCAGCAAAAGGGTCTTTTCAAATGAGTCAGCTCTTCATATCAGATGGCCAAAGTATTGGAGTTTCAGTTTCAACATCAGTCCTTTCAATGAACACCCAGGACTGATCTCCTTTACAATGGACTGGTTGGATCTCCTTGCAGTCCAAGGGACTCTCAAGAGTCTTCTCCAACACCACAGCTCAAAAGCATCAAGTCTTCAGTGCTCAGCTTTCTTTATAGTCCAGCTCTTATATCCATACATGACTACTGGAAAAACCATAGCCTTAACTAGATGGACCTTTTATAATAAACTACAAATACTTTAAATACATCAACAATGAAGCATCTGACATTTTATCATTTCCAAATGAGTATCTATTGGTTTTTAAAATTTTCTGTTTGTTAAAGAAACCATACAAACTTTACATTTTATTTTCAGTTTATTTCATTGTTAATTAAAACATAGATAAAAGTTGGCCGTAAAAAAAATTGGAAAAAGGCCTTTGTCAAAAGATCTTTAAGGTTTCTATTACGAGGAATGAATCAGCATTGCTCTATGTACTCTAACTACAAAATAGCTCCCTGAATTTACTTTTATACCTTTATGTACTATACCAAGGTTTACTGCAGGGTTTGTGACTGAGCAAAAGAGACCCACAGAAAGAAGAATAATTTACTGTATGTAGCTAATATACGATTTTATAAATCCTGTATATAGTGTATAAAAGCTAATCTTGCAAATGCATGATTCGAAATTGTTCAAAGATGCCAGTTACACATGACTGTGATTATTTTCTTGAACTAAGAAATCCTTTTATAAACAGAATTTCCTTTTTGTCTTTTGTAACCAGAATTTCCTTTTTGTCTTCAAGTTATTTATTCCTTAGTCATAATATATATTACTGATTTTATTATTTACTGGAGTAGATTGAAATAGTCATCTCAATTCTAACTCCTCACATCCATGCCATGACCCTATCATGGAAAAGTATACTTCCATACCTTCTTCTTGACTTTAGGCCTACGCATATGACCTGTTTGACTAATGGGACGTTAGTAGACATGATATGAACAGAGAGTTGAATTGAGATTGTGTGACTGAGTTTAACTTCTTGAAGTCCAGGAATCCTATGTATTTATCGCAGAAACAGAGAGAGTTTTACAAAGAATGAAGTACTTAGTCAACAGAAAACAAACAAAAAGTTTGTTGGCCTGTTTCCGAATAGTTACTGAAGTTATATTCAGCCATTAGCATAGTAGACTAAGTTATTTGTATTCATTTTGAGTAAATTGATAATTGGTTAGATCACTCAACTTCACTTCAGAAGCAGTTTGAGCCTCCAAGCCCTCTAGCATTACTTATCCCTGCTTCTAACCAAGAAATATTTTAAAGTAACAGTTTCACAGTAATTATAAAAACTTAGACACAACTTGAGTTACTAATGCCATTGCGTGTGACCACTTAGAGTTTGTATTTATGTGCAAAATTATTAAGGTTAAAGAAAACTTTGAAGGGTAAGTATTTTGCTTTACAAAGGTAAATTTGAGTTTTAATATAAAATGTTTCACTGAATTTCAATATTGTACAATTTAATGTGTAGAAAAAATACTGATAATTACTGATGAATACATGATTATTTCATATTATTGCTTCAGTTGAGTTCAGTCGCTCAGTCGTGTCCAACTCTTCACAACCCCATGAATCGCAGCACACCAGGCCTCCCTGTTCATCACCATCTCTCGGAGTTTACTCAGACTCACGTCCATCAAGTCAGTGATGCCATCCAGTCATCTCATCCTTGGTCGTCCCCTTCTCCTCCTGCCCCCAANCTGTGCCGATATCCGGGCTGTGTTCCGCGGTCGGCTAGCAACGAGTTACTGGCTGTGTGCCGTGGTCGCCCTTCACTGTGTTTCGGGCAGTGTGCCACGGTCCCCTGCGCTGAGGTCCACGCTGTGTGCTGCGGTCGCCATGCGCCGATTTCCGCTTAGGTACCCTTGAAACAAGTCCGGGCTGTGTCCCACCATAGCCTTTTGCCGAGGTCCTGGCTCTGTGCCGAGGTAGCCTTCTTCAGAGGTCCGGGCTGTGTGCTGCGAACGCCCTGTTCCAAGGTCCGAGCTGTGTCCCGCAGTCACCATCTCCCCAGGTCCGGGTTGTGTGCCGCGGTCGCCCTGTGCCGAGTTCTGGCCTGTATGCCGTGGTCGCCCTGCGCTGAGGTCCGGCCTGAGTGTCATGGTCACCCTGCTCCGAGTTCCGGACTGTGTTCCACGGTTGGCTAGCAACGAGTTCCAGGCTGTGTGACATGGTCGCCCTTCACTGAGGTTCAGGCTGTGTGCTGCGGTCCCCCTGAGCCAAGGTCCATGCCGTGTGCTGCGGTCACCCTGCTCNCCGAGTTCCGGACTGTGTTCCACGGTTGGCTAGCAACGAGTTCCAGGCTGTGTGACATGGTCGCCCTTCACTGAGGTTCAGGCTGTGTGCTGCGGTCCCCCTGAGCCAAGGTCCATGCCGTGTGCTGCGGTCACCCTGCTCCAAGATCAGGCATGTGTGCCACAGTCGCCTTGTGCCGAGTTCCGGGCTGTGTTTCACTGTCGGCTGGAGACGAATTCTGTCCTGCTTGACATGGTCGCCCTGCGACGAATTCCGGGCTGTGTTCCGCGGTCGGCTAGCGACACGTTCCGAGCTCTGTACCCCAATCGCCCTGCACAGATTTATGGGCTGTGTTCCACACTTGCCCCATGCAGAGGTCCAGCCTGTGTGCCGTGGTCGCCCAAGGCGGNTGTTGAGTTTTAAGCCAACTTTTTCACCCTCCTCTTTCATTTTCATCAAGGAGCTCTTTAGTTCCTCTTCACTTTCTGCCATAAGGGTGGTGTCATCTACATATCAGAGGTTACTGATATTTCTCCTGGCAATCTTGATTCCAGCTTGTGCTTCCTCCAGCCCAGTCTTTCTCATGATGTACTCTGCATATAAATGAATAAATGGAACCAAATACCCTCTGGGGGATCAGAAACCTAGTTTAGGATGAGATTGGGCCAAATAAATTTTGTTTAACTGTAATACATGTGCCATTAAACTTCTCTAGAGGAAGTTCAAAATGCATTTTTGATATTTTGAGCTATAAATATGACATATTAGTTCAGGTGTAAAAGATAGTGATTCTATATATGTGTACACATGCATTATATGGAAGTCCAGTTACCACTTGCCACCACACAGTTTTTACGATTTTATTGACTATAATTCCTATGTGTACATTATTCCCCTATGGCCTGTTTACTTTATAGCTGGAATTATGTTCATCTTAATCCCATTCACATATGTCATCCATTTCCTATGCCCATCCTAATTCTCTTCAATATTTATCTTTCTTTTTATAATCAACTTCCACAGGTATGTGAAGAATAAATGAAAACAGATATTGATCTATATCCTCTGGTATCACTTAAATCTTAACTTTGCATTTCTCACAGAAAGTTACATTTTAAAACTCAGCAGTCTGACAGCTAGTTTCTGGTAGCTGATAATGCTAAGTTTTCCAATCTGTTTTCCTTCCCAAAATTCTAACCATGACATAAGCAACTTTAATTTATCACTGACATCATCATTTATTACAAGCCTTCATCCTAACAATCCATTGCCTTTTAGTGTCCTTTCTTTTTACTTATTTATTTTGATGGCCTGCCCAGCTTTGAGTTTGCCTTGTATTCCCAATTTGCCTTTCAGCCAAGTGGCTAGTGCTGACTGAGGAGCCATCACCATCCATCACTATCAGCAGGCTGCACATTATTCATTGCATTTCAAAAGGATGGTGCACTTCAGTTTTCACATCTTCAGTGCCTTTGGCCTTTCTGCCAATAATTCTTCCACTTTAATATTTAAGAGGCACCCGAAAGTTTGGATGTTTGAATGTCTCACTTTACAAACAAGCAGGGTGCAGCAGAACAAAGTCTGTCTAAGTTTGTGTCTCTTCTTTTGGTTGATGAGTGCAAAGATAGGCTAGAAATTCTTTATACTTTAATGTTGAATCACCAACCCTGTAATGATATTAATCTCTTTAGTGTGGAAAATTGTATTTTTTACAAAGACACAGTTTTAAATCCTTCAGGTGAATAGAGTTTTAAAAGTCCAATGAATTACTTTGTTTGTTTATATAAAACACTTACTTCGAATAATTGAAGTACAAGTTATTCTTACAATGTGATCATACTTTGTATCTAGAACAGAGCTCAGATTGTGAAATAAGTATTGGTCATTTTAAACATATGGTGCTTTCTGTTTTATTTTTATTTTTGCTACAAAGACCTGAATCTCGGTTCATTGTTGCAGACTTTGTTGATATAGACAAATTCAGAGAGAAGATAGTAGTAGCTTTTGTATTTGGTGACCTAGAAAGCTTATAAAGAAAACTGTATTAAGCTGAAGAGAATGTGCATTGAATATTGTGAAGTTTAATTTTAATAAGACAAAAATTACCATGCAATCTTTTTTTCTAATAGTTTTATATCTTAAATATTAGATCCCAACAGAACGATTTTAAATACATTTTAGATACCACTTTTAAAACTTCTTTTTGTATGTATTCAATAAATAGGGTAATAGCATAATTTATCATACAAACACTTCAGATAGTGGTGTTAAAATCAAACACAAATGGAAACTAGACTTGAAAATTCCCTAAGACAAAACTAATTTAGTCATACAAGCAAAGCTTAATTTAGCTTATTTTGAAAGACAAGTAAGGCTAAGTTGACCTAGGTGACTTCTTGCTTATGACTGAAAATTATAAGCGGAACTTAAATTATCCCTTAAGATTGATATCAGATAACCACTAATCAATGTCCTTGCATTTAAGGAAATTCTAGCATGATACGCAATCACTGTGAAGAATAGTCACTGCTTCCATACTACATAAACTGCTGTATAACAAAATATCTCTGGGCTTCATTCCATGTTTGGTTTGAGTGCTTTGGTTTGGGAAACTGTTTTTGATGTGTTCACAATAAACTTGTACTTGCTGTTTCAGTAGTTCATTGATTTGACTTACTTTTTCCCTGAACTTTTAACAGAAGGAAGAGCAATACAAAGAGCAAACATTGCATCCATTTTCTAAATATCTATTTACTTGATTAATTGATTATATTGGTAATCTCTGGAATAGCACTATTCAAAATCTGATTTCAAAATTAAAATTCCTTCTGAAGATACCATGCACATTAAAGAAACATGTTTAAAATATTTTTTGCAAATTTTAGAATATTTAAAAATAATATAGACCCAAAATATTATGGTTACATAGTCACATGTTGCAATCAGTTTCTTAGTCACAGTTGTCACTAATAAAATGTCAGTTTCAGAAGAAAAAAATGTTTCTGAAAAATATATATGGGGTTTTGTGTAAATACATTTTTATGGTCTTTTTCAAACATGTGTGCCTACAATCTACTTCAAAGTTGCAATTTAATGAGTAACCCAAAGTTCATATCTTCAATTAACATTTCTCTGTAGATCACAACATATTTAATTGAAAAATATTGCTTTTCTAAGAGCTAACATACCAGATAAGCTCAAGGCAAACTAAGCTAAATGAAGGATTTTTCTAAGTCTAATTAACTTTAAGCAAATACATGTAAATATTTAATCTCATATATTAATGCACGTACTGTATTTTGTCTCCACTCAAGATACATTCCTTTGATATATAATTTTATGAGTGAAAATCTCCAAAAACTTATCTTCATTTATGGTACAATTAGTATTAAATCATCATTAGGTGCTGCAAAATCATAGGTCATCTTAATTTATAAGATTTTGGCTTAATAAAAGCTATTTAATATTACCCCTGTAAAAAATATGTTTTTATATCATTGGATAAATTATTTTTATTTAAATTGTAAATGTCTCAATTTCACATCTTTTTATTTCAAATGATATAGTAAATGCTAATTTAGTGACTCCATTAGCAGATAAAAAACATCACAGATTTTTACATGTTTGCAATTCTACATCAGCTGATCAGCACCTTGAAATACAAATTTAGTTAATAACTGTTCTATTTTTTTCCCCCATCCAATACACAAACTCCAAGTAGAGCTCTGAGAAGTTAGTTCCCATCCCCTTGTGTCTTCTTATTCCACCAAAGAGATGGAGGGAAACACTATTGATAGTCACAGCCAAGGTATATAAGCACAAGAAAACACTGAGATTTAATCAGAAGAATATAGAACACTATCTTCTTTATACTTGACCAACAAACCAATAAGATTAATAACAGTTAAGGTTACAGCTGAAAAAGTAGCAAGACAAGAATACGCCCTGAAAAGAAGTATTTAAGCATGCCTATATCTATTTTAAAAACAGAAACCATAGTTAATAACTTTAAAAAAAAATGAGTCTGAATGGCTTTGCTGGTGATTTCTACCAAACTTAAAAAAAAAAACGCAGTTCTGTAATTTTTTCCTAGAAACAGAAGCAAAAGAAAAACTTCCTAACTTTTTTATGAAGCATTACCCAGTATCAAAATCAGATTAATATAGGGCTTCCCTGGTCATCCAGTGGTTAAGACTCTGTGTTCCCAACGCAGGGGGCCTGGGTTCCATCCCTGGTCAGGAACTAGATCCCACATGCCACAACTAAGAGTTCACAGAACATAACTAAAACCTGGTGTAGCCAGAAAGATAAATTAATTAAAATAATCATTTTAAAAGTCAGATAAATGTGTTACAGGAAAGAAAAACTACAGACTGATAATTCTCATGAACATAAACATAAAAATCCTCAACAAATATTAGCAAAGCAAATCAAGCAATGTGTAAAAGGAATTATATACACTATGATCAAGTACCAAGTGAGATTTTCCCGAGTAAACAAGTCTGATTCAATATTCAAAAACCAATTAATGCAACAAAACCAAGCCAACAAGGTAAAGAATAAAAACAAACAAAAATACATGATCACATCAATTGATAGAGTAAAAAGCATTTAACAACATTCTCCTTTTTATGATAAAAAAAAATTCTTCAAACCAGAAATTAAAGAGTACTTTTCCAACTTGCTAAAGAACACCACCACAAGATCTTCAGATCAAGTCATACTAATAATGGTAGACTCAGGGACTTCCCTGGCAGTCCAGTAGTTAATAATGTAGCTGAAATACAGGGGGGCACCAGTTTGATCCCCAGTCTCTGATAGGCAACTAAACCCACGTCACAACTACTGAACCCAAAGCATCACAACTGGAGAGAAGCCTGTGTGCCACAACTAAGACCAGACAGCAAATAAATTAATAAATATAAAACCAAAATGACTATTAAAAAAAAATGAAAGACTCAACTTTTTCTCTTGGATTGAGAACAAGCCAAGGATGTCCTCTCTCACTACTTTCTTTCAACATCATATCAGAAGTCCTTTCATACTGCAACAAGAAAAGAAAGTGAATGTTATATAAATTGGAAAGAAAAAATAATACTGTCTTTATTTGTAAATGACATGATGATCTATGTAAAAAAACCTTAAAAATTCTACAAAATTTTGCAGCGGAAAAACCTGGCATCAGCTCCTTCATGATCATAATTAACTTTAAAGAGGAGAATCATGTTGATAATATGCACTTTTGGTATGCTATGAAAATGGCACTTTATAGTTTTCCTCTCACAAACCCACATGCCCATCCTAGTCATGAGAAAAAGTCATGCAACTCCTACTTAAGGAACATAATACAGAGTATCATTATTAGAGTGGTAAGAATCCGCTTGCCAATACAGGAGATGTAAGAAATTAAGATTTGATCCCTGGGTTGGGAAGATCCCCTGGAGTGGGTAATGGGAACCCACTCCAGTATTCTTGCCTGGAAAATTTCATGGATAAAGGAGCCTGGTGAGCTACAGGTCATAGGGTCCCAAAGAGTCAGACATGACTGAGCACATACATACACTCCTGTAAAACTTACTAGACCATCACAGAGAAAGTGTCTTAGAAAATGTCCCAGCTAAGGAAAGTCTAAGAAGATAAGATGATTAAATGTATTATGGTATCCTTGATAGAATCTTGGAACAGAAAAAAAAAAAAAAAAAGCATCATTTTAAAACTAAGAAAACCTGAAAGTATGGATATTAGTCGAAAATAACATGTCAATATTGGCTCATCAATTGTGACAAATGTCTCCTATGAATGTAAGATGAAGATTTTAATAATAGTGCTAATAGAGGGAATCAGGTTTGGGCATCTGCAAACTATTTAAACTACACTTGTAAGTTTTCTGTAGACCTAAATCTACCCTAAAATAAAATTTAAATTAAAATAAAATCAACAATGTAGTGCCTCAAACAAGAAAATGGACAGAATTGAGATTTTCACCACATAAAAATTGGTAAAAACACTGTAACAAAAGCATTCAGAATGTACAAGACTGAGGCAAGACTGCTTAACCTCTATTTCACTCACATATTTTATATAGCTAATATAGTTGTCTGTGTTTCCACTGACCCTGCCAAGAAGTAGCCAAGCGGCTTGTGTATCTTGCAGGCCTTAGTAGATAGCATAGCCAGTTGTTACTTTAAGAGGCTGACAGGGGCTGTGGTGTCCTACTGCTAGCCAATACTGGCCACATTAATCAGAAAGTGCTTATTCTAAAGGCCCCTGCACTGTTTGTCTTGATAGAGAGACTTCAATTACCTTGCCTCTGGGACTCGGGTTAAAAGATTATTGTTGGTCCTCTTTCATGTTTACCCAGGTGATAAACGTAAAATTTTGTACAGAGCACAGGCATCACACATGCTACCAGATGAGACCATGGCAGGTGCTGTAATGGAGATTTACCACAACCATTCTGACTTCTCTCTTACTAATATATCTCATTAAAACAAACCCAGGTAAAATGCTAAACCATATCGAACACCAAGAGAGAAGTACTAGTGAGGATTTATTAAAAAAGAGAGAGAGAGAATGGAATATGTGGTCATTTAATTTGATATATTTCCACAGAATTTTCAGTTGCTAGGGTTTTTGACTTGCAGCTTTTTTCATGTGTTACAATTTAGGTTTTTATGAGTATAGTCCCCTATTCTATATAATAGGTCATCCTTGTTCATTTATTTCATATATAGCAGTGTGTATATTCAATGTCATGTAATAACAAAATGGAAAGAATCTAAAAAACATATGTACATTATATGTACAACATGTAATGAGAATCACTTTGCTGTATACATGAAAATAACAAAATATTGTAAATCAAATATGCTTCAATAAAAATATAAAATTCAAATGTTTTTGGTACTTTTTACTAATAATATTTTTGGTCCTTTACTCAATAAAGGACAGAAATGGTATGGACCTAAGAAGCAGAATATATTAAGAAGAGGTGGCGAGAATACACATAAACTGTGCAAAAGAGATCTTCATGACCCAGATAATCACGATGGTCTGATCACTCACCTAAGCCAGAAATCCTGGAATGTGAAGTCAAGTGGGGCTTAGGAAGCATCACTATGAACAAAGCTAGTGGAAATCATGGAATTCCAGTTGAGCTATTTCAAATCCTAAAAGATGATGCTGTGAAAGCACTGCACTCAATATGCCAGCAAATTTAGAAAATTCAACAGTGGCCACAGGACTGGGAAGGGCAGTTTTCCTTCCAATCCCAAAGAAAGGCAATGTCAAAGAATGCTCAAACTACTGCACAATTGCATTCATCTCACACACTAGCAAAGTAATGCTCAAAATTCTCCAAGCCAGGCTTCAGCAATACGTGAACCATGAAGACAGAGGAACCAGAAATCAAATTGCCAACATCCGCTGGATTATCGAAAAAGCAAGAAAGTTCCAGAAAAACATATATTTCTGCTATTGACTATGCCAAAGCCTTTGACTGTGTGGATCACAATAAACTGTGGAAAATTCTGAAAGAGATGGACATACCAGACCACCTGACCTGCCTCTTGAGAAACCTGTATGCAGGTCAGGAAGCAACAGTTAGAACAGGACATGGAACGATAGACTGGTTCCAAATAGGAAAAGGAGTAGGCCAAGGCTGTATATTGTCACCCTTCTTATTTGACTTATATGCAGAGTACATCATGAGAAACGCTGGGCTGGATGAAGCTGGAATCACAAGCTGGAATCAAGATTGCTGGGGGAAATATCAATAACCTCAGATATGCAGATGACACCACCCTTATGGCAGAAAATGAAGGCGAACTAAAGAGCCTCTTGATGAAAGTGAAAGAAGAGAGTGAAAAAGTTGTCTTAAAACTCGACATTCAGAAAACTAAGATCATGGCATCCAGTCCTATCACTTTATGGCAAATAGATAGAGAAACAGTGGAAACAGTGGCAGACTTTATTTTGAGGGGCCTCCAAAATCACTCCAGATGGTTCTGCAGCCATGAAATAAAAAGATGCTTGTTCTTTAGAAGAAAAGCTATGAGCAACCTAGATAGCATATTAAAAAGCAGATTACTTTGTCAACAAAAGTCCATCAAATCAAGGCTATGGTGTTTCCAGTAGTCATGTATGGATGTGAGAGTTGGACTATAAAGAAAGCTGAGTGCATAAGAAATGATGCTTTTGAATTGTGGTGTTGGTGAAGACTCTTGAGAGTCCCTTGGCCTGCAAGGAGAGCCAACAAGTTGATCATAAAGGGAATCAGTCCTGAATGTTCATTAGAAGGACTGATGTTGAAGCTGAAACTCCAATACTTTGGCCACCTGATTTGAAGAGCTGCCTCATTTGAAAGGACCCTGATGCTGGGAAAGATTGAAGGTGAGAGGCAAAGGGGCTGACAGAGGATGAGATGGTTGGATGGCATCACCGACTCAATGGTCATGAGTTTGGGTGAACCCCGGGAGTTGGTGATGGACAGGGAGGCCTGGCGTGATGCAGTCCAGGGGGTTGAAAGAGTCAGACAGGACTGAGTAATTGAATTGAACTCATAATTAAAATTGCCAACTTAAAACATGAAAAGACTTTAGTCAGGTGGCCTCATGCACTGTCATAATTTTAGTAAAGAAAAAACACAAACCAAGAGAGGGTTAATGATCTGGTGAAGTTTACAAAGATCACTTATGTCAGAGCCATAATCATAATCTCAGGGTTCAGACCCCATGCTTTCTCTTTGATTTCATTACCCTGAGAGATTATGCTGAAATTGTATTTTTCTTTATCTTAGTAATGAGGTCCATTGGTGCCTTGTTTCAGAGGAGCCTGAATGACATTTATGGAAATAAAGATGTATACGGAATGATTTTAAATATTTTTTGTAATGTTTATTCTGCACTTTTACAAGACTAACAAATTTAATAAGAAATCAAAGATACTATCCAATTTGGTCAACCTCCTTGAGATGTTTCCAATGACACACTTGACACAATCACTTTTCTTTAGAAAACATCTACTATTTATAAGCTACTATGTCAGGTACCAGAATAAGGGGATGGGAGTGAGACAGGGACAAAATGTACAATCAGCTCATATAGCTTGGAAGATTCACGGGTGGATGTAACTCAGGGCAACAGATATTATAATATACTATAATAACAGATATCCTATTGGGGCGATACTAATGTTGATTGGGAGACTGGGCAAATAATCACGAAAATAGAGCACTCAAGTTAAAGTTATGAATAATAGGAAAAAGAAAAGTTTGTAGATCCTAATATAACTACAGATTGTCAGCTATCCTTATTGTTTGTTGTTTAGATGCTTTTTTAAGGCAATTCAGTTCAGTTCAGATCAGTTGCTCAGTCATGTTCAACTCTTTGCGACCCCATGAACTTCAGCACACAAGGCCTCCCTGTCTATCACCAACTCCCGGAGTTCACCCAAACTCTTAGTGAGGATTTAATAGAAAGGTCTGTTGGAGCCATACAGTTATTCCAAAGTCATCTAAAAGGGTACTTATATTTATTGAACATCACTTAAATAATCTAATAAATATTATAGTCGCAAAAATATCATCTCAGAAATGAGAAATATTTCTTAACTTTTATTTACATTCATTACAGTTCAGTCAGTTGCTCAGTTGTGTCCGACTCTTTGCGACCCCACGGACTGCAGCACGCCAGACTTCATGTCCATCATCAGTTCCTTGCTCAAACTCATTCCCATCAAGTTGGTGATGCCATCCAGCCATCTTATCCTCTGTTGCCCCTTTCTCCTCCTGCCTTCTTTCTTTCCCAGGATCAGGGTCTTTTCCAATGAGTCAGTTCTTCCAATCGGGTGGCCAAATTTTTAGAGCTTCAGCATCAGACTTTCTGATGAAAATTCAGGACTGATTTCCTTTAGGACTGACTGGTTTGATTTTCTTGCAGTCCAAGGGACTCTCAAGCGTCTTCTCCAGCACCACAGTTCATAAGCATCAATTCTTTGGCTCTCAGTTTTTTTTGTGATCCAACTCTTGCATCTATACATGATGACTGGAAACATCACAGCTTTGACTAACTGGACTATGTTGGTAAGTAATGCCTCTCCTTTTTAATTTGCTGTCTAGGTTGGAAATAGCTTTTCTTCCAAGGAGCAAGAGGTTTTTAATGTCATGGCTGCAGGCACCATCTGCAGTGATTCTGGAGCCCCTCCAAAATAAAGTCTCTCACTGTTTCCACTGTTTTCCCATTTTTTGCCATGAAGTGATGGAACCAGATGCCATGATCTTAGTTTTGAATGTTGAGTTTTAAGCCAGCTTTGTCACTCTCCCCTTTCACTTTCATTAAGAGGCTCTTTAGTCCCTCTTCACTTTCTGCCATAAGGGTGGTGTCATCTGCTTATCTGAGATTATCGATATTTCTCCTGGCAATCTTGATTCCAGTATGTGCTTCATGCAGCCCAGCATTTCACATGATGTACTCTGCATATAAATTAAATAGGCAAGGTGACAATATACAGCCTTGACTTACTCCTTTTCCCAATTTGAAACCAATCCATTGTTCCATCTCTGGTTCTAACTGTTGTTTCTTGACCTGCATACTGACTTCTCAGGAGGAAGGTAAAGTGGTGGTCTGGTATTTGCATCTCTTGAAGAGTTTTCCACAGTTTATTGTGATCCACACAGCCAAAGGCTTTAGCATAGTCAATGAAACAGGAGTAGATGTTTTTCTGGAAGTCTCTTACTTTTTCCATGAAGCCACAAATGTTGACAATCTGATCTCTGGTTCCTCTACCTTTTCTAAATCCAGCTTGAACATCTGGAAGTTTTCAGTTTGTGCACTATTGAAGCCTGGCTTGGAGAATTTTGAGCATTACATTGCTAGCGTGTGAGATGAGTACAATTGTGCAGTAGTTTGAACATTCTTTGGCATTGCCTTTCTTTGAGATTGGAATGAAAACTGACCTTTTCCAGTCCTTGTGGCTACTGCTAAGTTTTCCAAATTTGCTGGCATATTGAGGGCAGCACTTTTAATAACACTTTTACCTCATCCATCAGAGGCTGCAAAGCTACCATCTTAGAAATGAGATGTTAACTTTTATCCATGTTACTCTCCAATAAAGTGCTTCCTTGTGGCTCAAATGGTAAAGTGTCTGCCTATAATGTGAGAGACCCGGGTTTGATCCGTGGGTAGGGAAGATCCTCTGGAGAAGGCAATGGCAACCCACTCCAGTACTCTTGCCTGGAAACTCCCATGGATGGAGGAACCCGGTAAGCTACCGTCCATGGGGTCGCAAAGAGTAAGATACAACTGAGCGACTTCACTTCACTTCACTTCACTTCACTTCACTCTCCATCAAAGCATTATACATCAGTACTTTACAACCCAAAAGGAAAAAATGCCAGCATGATCACCAAAGTCTGACTGTACAAGTAAGCAATGGTGAACATTGGGGAAAGGTTCCACTTGGTGAAAATAAAGTGACAGTGTTAGCTGCTCAGTTGTATCTGATTCTTTGCAGCCCCATGGAATGTATAGCCCACCAAGCTCCATTGTTCATGGGATTCTGCAGGCAAGAATACTAGAATGGGTGTCATTTGCTTCTCCAAGGGATCTTCCCAGCCCAGGGATTGAACCTTGGTCTTCTTCATTGCAGGCAGATTCTTTACCATCTGCAGATTAGCATGTTAAAGGAGCAAAAATAAGCATATCCTGTGATATGAAGAGACCTTTCAGTGGTGGGACTACTCTTGTAGCTTAGCTTTGCCACTTGGGTTTTGTTGAGATTGTGGGATCCTGCCTCCTCAAGGACAATGAATTGCATCTTATTGAGGGTCTCAATTAATTGACTTATCTGGTATATATGCAGAATAAAATGCCTATGGAAACTAGAATTTCATATCTGTTTTTTGTTGTTAGTCACTAAGTTATGTCCTACTCTTTTGTGATACCATGGACTGTAGCCTGCCAGGCTCCTCTGTCCATGGGATTTCCCAGGCAAGAATACTGGAGTGGGTTGCCATTTCCTCCTCCATGCTATCTTCCAGACCCAGGGATTGAACCTGTGTTTCCTGAATTGGTAGGTGGATTCTTTACCACTGAGCCACCAGGGAAGCCCTTTTAATACTTGTGACATATATGGGAAATCTATTTCAAGGATAACAACTTGCTATATATTACAAGTTTACAGTAAAGCTTTAGGACTTAGGTGACAGAGAAGAGGATTACAAAATCAAGTGAGATTCCTGCAAAGTTTAATTTAATATATAGTCTTATTTTTACATATTAATGGTAATACATGGTGCATATGTATTTTTAAACTTTGCTAATTTTCTAAAAATTACAAGAAATATTGATTTTATTCACACAGCTATGCGCTTCAATATTCTGTTTTAAGAAGAATAATTGTACAGAGGATAATTTCATTTCTTACAGAGGCAAATAACCAATAATATATATATATACTTTTTCAGTGATAGTAGTAAATTCTTGGAGCAAATCAGCCAAAGAAAATTGGAATTTAAAAGCAATTATACTAGTTTGCATTCCCACCAACAGTGTAAGAGGGTTCCCTTTTCTCCACACCCTCTCCAGCATTTATCGCTTGTAGACTTTTGGATTGCAGCCATTCTGACTGGTGTGAAATGGTACCTCATTGTGGTCTTGATTTGCATTTCTCTGATGATGAGTGATGTTGAGCATCTTTTCATGTGTTTGTTAGCCATCCGTATGTCTTCTTTGAAGAAATGCCTATTTAGCTCTTTGGCCCATTTTTTGATTGGGTCGTTTATTTTTCTGGAGTTGAGCTGTGTAAGTTGCTTGTATATTTTTGAGATTAGTTGTTTGTCAGTTGCTTCATTTGCTATTGTTTTCT
>SJYV01020030.1:108320-126156 GCA_006410875.1 Neotragus pygmaeus
CATTCCCACCAACAGTGTAAGAGGGTTCCCTTTTCTCCACATCCTCTCCAGCATTTATTGCTTGCAGACTTTTGGATTGCAGCCATTCTGACTGGTGTGAAATGGTACCTCATTGTGGTCTTGATTTGCATTTCTCTGATGATGAGTGATGTTGAGCATCTTTTCATGTGTTTGTTAGCCATCCGTATGTCTTCTTTGGATAAATGCCTATTTAGTTCTTTGGCCCATTTTTTGATTGGGTCGTTTATTTTTCTGGAGTTGAGCTGCGTAAGTTGCTTGTATATTTTTGAGATTAGTTGTTTGTCAGTTGCTTCATTTGCTATTGTTTTCTCCCATTCAGAAGGCTGTCTTTTCACCTTAGTTATAGTTTCCTTTGTTGTGCAGAAGCTTTTAATTTTAATTAGATCCCATTTGTTTATTTTTGGGCACAAACTCCACTCTGGGACCCTACTCTCATGACCTTATCTAACCCTAGTTATCTCCTGAAGGCCTCATCTCCAAATACCATTGTATTGGAGATTATTATTTTGGGGGGGTGGGGAACACAATTTAGTGCATTGTAGGCACTATTGAGGCATATAGTAATGATCCTTATACTAATACTAGAAGGATAAATAGGGGTTAAACATGCTGAGAAGGAAGGAAAGGGAGTCTGTTCACAGTCCCAGAGATGGGAGAGTCCTGGGCCCTTGGTACTGTGTTGTGAGCCCAGGGAATGGGAATGGAGGACATGTACACTGTGAGAGTCTGATCTTTTGGACTCACACCATGCTAGAGGTTGGTCATAACTCTGAGGGAGATGGTGAAGCATTGTGGATACAGGGTGACCCTGGATCGGTGTCACTTTCTTAGCATTAAAATCCCCGCCTGTGTCTGTGGCACTTTATGGCCCAGCATCACTTACTGAGAATAAATGTAGATGCCTCTGCAGATGACACATCAGCCCTCAGGGCAGGAAGATCAAACCGCAATGTATGTGGTAAACAGATTAATTTGGTCAATAGTTTAATTCTGGCAGCCGCCGAATGACATTATAAAGAATGCAGTGGCATTTCTACTGGAAATGTCTGCCATCATTTTCTTCTTGACATGAGGAAAATAAAAGCTCCCCAACTCCAGGAAGAATTAGCATGAAATGTGCCCATCAATCTCCCTGTGAAGAAACATTAGGCTTCAGCATTGTGTGCACATGAAGGAGGAGACCATCACGGGGCAGGATGGGGTACAGCCCACTGGTGGTCTTGCTTCTGGAACCCCCCCTCTTCTTCAGGGCCCAGTGGTGGTCTGGATGTCCCTGTTGGGCTGTGGCCTTGGGTCAGCCCTGCACTGCAAGTTGCAGGAGTACCTTGAGGTGCCTCCAGTGGGAGCATGCCTGCCTGCCTGCCCCCATTCTGGGTGTTTACCTGGGGGTTCCCTCCTGGTTTTGTCAAGGACTGGGCTCCAGCTGGTTCTGAGTTTTTCAAAGGTGGCTTTTGTTTGCACATTTCCCTTTCTCAGTCCTTGAGCTCATTTCCTGCATCTCCTTAGCTCTGTGGTTCTCAAAACATGGTCTTTGGACCAGCACATTAGACATGCCAAGTCTTGAGTTCTACTTGAGATGTACTGCATCAGCATCTCTGAGGAGGCGGTCCAGAAAACTGTGTTTTAACAAGCTTTCCAGGTGGAAACCCCTGTCTCGGCAAGTGTGTGTGCTAAGGTGTCCTGCTTCATGCTTTGGCCACAAGGGTATAGAAGGTCCCAAGAGTGTTGGAGTGCATGTGCTCTTCATGCCTCTTGATACTTAGTAGGGATGGTGATGATGATGGCCAATGAGGATGGAGCCTGGAGTGTGCCGGCCACTCTGCCAAGCATCATGCATGTTCTCTCATTTGATTTCCATAATGCCCTCTATCAGGTAGTTGCTTTTACTGTCTTTATCATGAGTTAGAGTGAGGCTTGTTGTTGTTCAGTCACTAAATTGTGTCTGGCTCCTTGTGACCCTATGAACTTCAGCACACCCTCAGGCCTCCCTGTCCTTCACTATCTCCCCAAATTTGCTCAAGCTCATGTCCATTGAGTCAGTGATGCCATCTGACCATCTCATCCTCAGTTGCCCCATTCTCCTTCTGCCCTCAATCTTCCCAGCATCAGGGTCTTTCCCAATGAGTCAGTCCTTTGCATCAGGTGGCCAGAGTATTGAAGGTTCAGCTTCAGTATCAGTCCTTCCAATGACTCTTCAGGCTTGATTTCCTTTAGGATTGACTGGTTTGATCTCCTTGCTGTCCAAGGGATTCTCAAGAGTCTTCCACAGCACCACAATTTGAAAGCATCAATTCTTTGGCACTCAGCCATCTTTATGGTCCAACTCTCACATCTATACATGACTACTGGAAAAACCATAGCTTTGACTATGGACCTTTGTCGCCAAAGTGATGTCTCTCCTTTTTAATATGCTGTCTAGGTTTGTCATAGCTTTTCTTCCAATGGCAAGTGTCTTTTGATTTCATGGCTGCAGTCACCATGAATTTTGGAGCCCAAGAAAATAAAGTCTGTCACTGTTTCTATTGTTTACCTAGCTGTTTGTCATGAAGTGATGGGACTGGATCCCATGACCTTAGTTTTATGAATGTTGAGTTTTAAGTCAGAGCAAGGCTTATAGCAGGTGACTAACTTGCTCAAGACAGCCTGGCTAGAAAGTGGCAGAGAGGGAACCCTAGCACAAGTGTTCACTGTTTCATAGCCTGTACTCCTGGCACTGCAGCCTGACCTTCCTCTGGTTCTGCTCAGGTACTTGTCCTTCTGGGCCTGGCCACTCTCAGCACTGCCTGGGTTTCTTGTGGGTCTCTTGGGCTGGTGTAGTGGACATGTTTCAGTCCAGAGTGAAGGCATTGAGGGCTTTCATGCTGCAAGTGGAGAATTATACTTAATCTCCTCTCCACAAGTAACATTAGAAGCACAAACAAGAACCCAGAAAACTAAGTCAACTGTTTTATACTTGAAACCCATCACTTATGATAGAGTGCCTATTAAATCAGGCTGGGCCCAAGCTCCCAGTGCCCATGATTGAGGCCCTTAAAATAAGGAGCTGAACTGAGTGGGTGGCTGGTTAATTGTTTTCCCAGGAGGATGGAGTGGCCTGCTAGAGGGACACAGGCCTTATCTTGGAGAGATGCCTGCACATCTCTCCATGCACTTTCCTCTTATTATTAAACAGGCAACAGTAGCAATTTATGGGCTTCCCTGATGGCTCAGTGGGTAAAGAATCCACTTGCAATACAGGAGACACAGGAGATGCAGGTTCGATCCCTGGGTCAGGAAGATCTCCTGGAGGAGGAAATAGCAACCCACTCTAGTATTCTGACCTGAAAAACCCCATGAATAGAGGAGCCTAGTGGACTATAGTCCAAAGGGCTGCAAAGAGTTGGACACATCTGAGCAACTAAACACACAGTAACACTTTTATTTAAGGGGTGGGGAGGGGAAAAAAATGACTGGGCTGAGATTTAGAAGTCATTACGAAGGCAAGTGTGTGAGGTTACTATTTTATTAGGCATTGCAGAGACAGTTTCTGAATCTCAGCTTGCTGCTTCCAGGGTGATCTGTGATGCTTTTTCAAGTTTCTCCCTGTCTCTGAAATCTATAAGAAGGTGGGTGCTTTGGGACTTGGGTATAAACTGGCCTTTTGATTTATACCAGCCTCCTTTCCCAGCTTCCATTCTTTAACGATTTCTCTTTGGCTCTTTCCTGATTATGGACCATGATTTTGCAATCTGCTCCTTGAAAGCACGTCATTTTTTTCCAAGTGAGTCACTTGGACTCCTACATCTTGCCTGCATGGTAAGCGGTCCTCTGTCCCTAAGTATCTCACCATTTCCAAGATTTGTATTTCAAACACCCAGCAGTAATGGCATATCCTCATGATCTCTTTTTCCCAATTAGCTTGTAGCCAAGTTCCAATGATATATTAAGCCGAGAGCTTTTCTTGTTAATTTCCCCATAGAAAAGATGTGGTAAAGCTACAGGGAGGCTGAACTGAACCTGCAAACAGTGCTGAGCTATGCTGTTCTTCCTTTCAAATCATAAGCTGCTCCCTTGGAGAATAACTTTACCTAGCATCTGTAAAGATGCTCTAATGCTATGGGAAATGGGAAACTTCGTGGCATATTAGTTAGGAGAAAGCTACTTCTGGAGTAAACTTCATGAAGTGGCTCTTGGAAACTTCTCTTATGATCCAACAGGGTGGTCCCAACTTTTCCAGGTTCAACTTTTGCATAAACCTTGTGTTAGTGCATTTTGAATTGATGCCAGTGTACCTCTTTATGTTTGCTGGTTTTGTGGCATTTTTTAGATGTGCTCTGGCAGACAGACACTTAGAGCCCTGGCAGGGCCTGACAGCCACAAGTTCATGCTATTGGCAAGATCATTGCATTGCTTGCACAGCCTTATGTGTTCCAGCAATTCTCTGAACTTCCAGTGCATTTTCCTTCATTATTTCATAAATATGTATGATAAAATGAGAATAATGGTATTGAAGCTTGGGTCTCATAAATGGGAAGATAACATTGGGAATCATTAAAGATGACCCAAGTTAGCAAAACATTAGTCTCAAGTGGGCGGACATTGGAATTAAGATAGTCCACTGGGTATTCAGTTGTGAGGAGAGAGAATATTAAAGAATTCATATGAACTGATGCAAATATGTCATCAAAGATGGTGTTTAAAATGGTGTTATTAGGAATTCCTTGCTGTTTTTAGTACTGAGACTCCCCTTGATAGGTATAAACCTTTTGCTTGACTATCACATTTTCTTTTTCTAGCTGTTTGGAGTTATAGGAACTACCCTTTTAATTTTTCATCAGAATTTAATTTTTCTCACATGGAAGTCATGTTAGCAGCCGCAGCTAGGAGGAAAAAATTGGGGAATTAATCAATAGAAATGGTGGCTTCACCCCATTTCCCTCCCTTCCTGGTCAGTCTTTGCTAACTTTCCCTGCTTCATTTTCCTCCCCAGCAGTTATCCTTAATAAACTGCATTTTACTTGTTGATCATCTCCCTGCTACCAATAGAGTATTAGCTCCACGAGGGGAAGACATTCTGTGTATTCATTACTTTAGACAAGTGTTTTTCAACTCCCCCTCCCCCCCATTACCACTCTCCAGGGAGACTTTTCAGACTTTGTTTTTTTGTTAATTGCCCCCCCCCACCCATGCAATTTTATTATCACCCACATACCATGTATCCGTTGATGTGCTAAATGTATATCTTGTCATCAAACTCAGCCGATCAGTGTGTCAAACTTTTTGCCACCCAGTGGAATGTAAGCCTTCCAGGCTCCTCTGTCCATGGGATTTCTCAGGCAAGAATACTGGAGTGGGTTGCCATTTCCTCCTCCAAGGGATCTTCCCAACCCAGGGATTGAACCCAGATCTCCTTCATTGCAGGTGGATTCTTTACCCCTGACCCTCTGGGGAAGCCCCATGTATATCTGTGCTTTCTATATAGAAGTAGTAAGAATTTTTTTCATCCCTTAGAAACCCCTTGAGGAACAATGATACCCCCTTTGAGAATGTACATTCTAAGAAATTAAAGAAACAATTCCATTCACCATTGCAATGAAAAGAATAAAATACTTAGGAATATACCTACCTAAAGAAACTAAAGACCTATATATTAAAAACTATAAAACACTGATGAAAGAAATCAAAGAGGACACTAATAGATGGAGAAATATACCATGTTCATGGATCAAAAGAATCAATATAGTGAAAATGAGTATACTACCCAAAGCAATCTACAGATTCAATGCAATCCCTATCAAGCTACCAGTGGTATTTTTCACAGAACTAGAACAAATAATTTCAAGATTTGTATGGAAATACAAAAAACCTCGAATAGCCAAAGCAATCTTGAGAAAGAAGAATGGAACTGGAGGAATCAACTTGCCTGACTTCAGGCTCTACTACAAAGCCACAGTCATTAAGACAGTGTGGTACTGGCACAAAGACAGAAATATAGATCAGTGGAACAAAATAGAAAGCCCAGAGATTAATCCACACACCTATGGACACCTTATCTTCGACAAAGGAGGCAAGACTATACAATGGAGTAAAGACAATCTCTTTAATAAGTGGTGCTGGGAAAACTGGTCAACCACTTGTAAAAAAATGAAACTAGATCACTTTCTAACACCACACACAAAAATAAACTCAAAATGGATTAAAGACNAAGCCACAGTCATTAAGACAGTATGGTACTGACACAAAGACAGAAATATAGATCAATGGAACAAAACAGAAAGCCCAGAGATATAACCATGCACCTATAGACACCTTATCTTCGACAAAGGAGGCAAGAATATACAATGGAGTAAAGACAATCTGTGTAACAAGAGGTGATGGGAAAACTGGTCAACCACTTGTAAAAAAAAAATGACAGTTTTTTTTTAAAGTTCAGACTTACAAGAATGTGCTGAAATGAACTTTGTCAGAGTTTCTGAAAATTGAGCATTGTTCCATCGCTAAGTGCCCAATCTTGGACAACCATGGTAAAATATGTCTTAAAGATTATAGTTTTTTAAAAAAGATTATAGTGTTTACTTTTGCTATGTAGTTGAAATCAGTGTCAGTAATCGCAGAAGTGTTGTTTTATAGCACGAGTGATATTACGGTTTAGTTCCTTTTCTCTGCCATCAGTTCCTGAATTTGCTCCTCTCAGGAATTTGTGGATTTCTCTTTGGAGCATTATGAGCCAAATCCCATGTTGCTGAGGTAATAGGACCAGAGTACTTGGTGAAGACCACTATGTTTGCATTTATGGTCAGGTTTTGATGCATAGTTAGTTTCATACTAGTGTAAGACACTAGTATGGTGCTAGTAGTAAAGATCCCACCTGCCAATGCAGGAGACATAAGAGACGTAGGTTCAATCCCTGGGTCAGGGAGATCCCCTGGAGGAGAGCATGGCAACCCACTCCAGTATTCTTGCCTGGAGAATCTCATGGACAGTGGAGCCTGGCAGGATATAGTCCACGGGTACACACAGAGTCGGCCACAGCTGAAGCAACTTAGACCTTGACNTCCCTGGGTCAGGGAGATCCCCTGGAGGAGAGCATGGCAACCCACTCCAGTATTCTTGCCTGGAGAATCTCATGGACAGTGGAGCCTGGCAGGATATAGTCCACGGGTACACACAGAGTCGGCCACAGCTGAAGCAACTTAGACCTTGACCAGTATTGTAATGTGAGGTAAATGCGATGTATTGTGAGAATAAGAGAATGAAAAAGAACTTTTAGCTGGGTTACTTTTCTCTTCCCAACTCTATTTCATAGCTCTTGGAAGCATAGACACTATTTCATACTCTATAATTTGTCCCTGAGATAAATACCAAAAATGCAAAATGAAGCCTTCCAGTTGCATCATTTCCTATAGTCATTTGAGTATGACTTGGCTTCACTGCAGACAACACCTGATTCTTTAAAAGGTGAGTAAAGCTGTGTTTCCAGGTAAGGTGGGAAAGGTGGTTTGAGAAAAAGTTAGGCAAGAATGTGTGGAAGCCCTTTATTTTTTAAGTTCTAAAAGTGGGTGANGTTAGAACTGGACATGGAACAACAGACTGGTTCCAAATAGGAAATGCAGTACATCAAGGCTGTATATTGTCACCCTTCTTTTTTAACTTCTATGCAGAACACAGCATGAGAAACACTGGGCTGGAGGAAGCACAAGCTAGAATCAAGATTGTTGGAGAAATATCAATAACCTCAGTTATGCAGATGATACCACTCTTATGGCAGAAAGTGAAGAAGAACTAAAAAGCCATTTGATGAAAGTGAAAGAGGAGAGTGAAAAAGTTGGCTTAAAGCTCAACATTCAGAAAACTAAGATCACGGCATCCAGTCCCATCACTTCATGGCAAATAGATTTGGGCAAACAGTGGAAACAGTGTCAGACTTTATTTCTGGGGGCTCCAAAATCACTGCAGATGGTGATTTCAGCCATGAAATTAGAAGACGTTTACTCCTTGGAAGGAAAGTTATGACCAACATAGACAACATATTAAAAAGCAGAGACATTGNTTGGGCAAACAGTGGAAACAGTGTCAGACTTTATTTCTGGGGGCTCCAAAATCACTGCAGATGGTGATTTCAGCCATGAAATTAGAAGACGTTTACTCCTTGGAAGGAAAGTTATGACCAACATAGACAACATATTAAAAAGCAGAGACATTGTCCACAAAGGTCAGGCTAATCAAAGCTATGGTTTTTCCAGCGGTCATGTATGAATATAAGAGTTGGAGTATAAAGAAAGCTGAGCACTGAATAATTGATGTTTTTGAACTGTGGTATTTGAGAAGACTTTTTTTTCTTTCTTTTTTTTTAAATTTTTATTTTATTCTACTTTACAATACTGTATTAATTTTGCCATACATCGACATGAATCCACCAAAGGTGTACAGGAGCTCCCAATCCTGAATCCCCCTCTCACCTCCCACCCCACATCATCTCTCTGGATCATCCCCGTGCACCNTTTTTTTTTATAAGACAGTTCTTTATATGTATTTATTTTTTAATTTTTAC
The DNA here is from genome assembly GCA_006410875.1 of Neotragus pygmaeus. NCBI lineage: Eukaryota > Metazoa > Chordata > Mammalia > Artiodactyla > Bovidae > Neotragus > Neotragus pygmaeus. The sequence continues at coordinate 116,872 of SJYV01020030.1, forward strand.
TTACTTATTTTTGGTTGCACTGGGTTTTCATTGTTGTACAAAGGGCTTTCTCTAGTTGCAGCGATCAGGGGCTACTCTCCAGTTGTGCTGGGAGGGCTTTTCTCTTGTGGAACACGGGCTTTAGAGCGTGAGCTTTAGCCGTTGTAGTACACAGGAGTAGACTCCCTGAGGCAAGTGGGATCATCCCGGAGCAGGGATCCACCTGTATCCCCTGCATCAGCAGACCTGCCCTGGACCACCAGGGAAGTCCAGAAGCTTACCGTTCTAAGGGGAATGGTCTGGGAAAGCCTCAAAAGTGCAAGGGTGGGCCAGGCAGATGTTTGGAGAAGGGTCACACTAGAAAGAGGGAACCACAGGCTCGAGTTGGGAGAATGCCTGAAATCAAGGAACAGCTAGGAAGCCAGTGTAGCCTGTGCAGAGCGCGGGAAGTCAGACAAGGGGCTGCAGGAGGATAATAGAGGGTCCGGCAGGCCTTTGTGAGGACTTTGGCTCCGAGTGGACCAGAAGAGTGGCCGGATCTGAGCCATCTTACTAAGGTCAGTCTGGCTGCCAAGTTAAGAACAGACTTAAGGGGGCAAGACAAGATTAGACCAGACAGGAGCCACTGCCGAGATCCGGACCACAGACCATGGCCACTATACCCAGGCAGTAGCAATGGAGGGGAGAAGTGGTCAGGTCTTGGAAGTACTTAAAGTAGAGCCAGTGGAATTTCCTCATGGACTGGAAGCAGGGTGTGGATAGAATAGTCGAGGCTCCAGAGATGGCACCAGAGGCTTGGCCCGGATCCTCTGCGAGGCAGAGGCCACGTGGAGAAGGCATGGGGAGAAGCAGGTTCAGAGGACAGCCAGAGGAGTTCATTTTTCAGCTGGTGGAGTCTGGGTGTCTAAGAGATGTCCAGCGGGATGTGTTGAATAGATGCATGGTTACATGAGACAACTGGAACTCTGGGAGGCACTGGGACTGGAGGTATCAATATGGGGTCAGCACAGTGATGGCTTCGGGGGTTATCAGAGCCCCCAGAGCCCCACTGTGGGGCTGAGTGCCCAGAGCAGATACATTTATAGCTCACATTTCCTGAGCACTTCCTCACACCACACACTCCACTCATATGTGGTCTCTGGGGCCTTGTTATGACTTCTGGGAGATGCTAAGTGACTTGCCTGTGGTCATTTGACTGGTCAATGATGGGTGAGGGGGGAGTCTAAGCCCACGGTGGGCCCAAATCCAGTGCCACGAGCCCTAAGCTTCTAGCCTTGTCCAGCCTGAGGCCTCCCTGACCCAGGGTCTGGTCTGGGGGCAGGAAGGAGACCCTGCAGGAGTACCTGGAGATTAGCAGCCTGGTGCAAGACGAGGTGGTGACCATTCACCGGGAGATGGCTGCAGCAGTGGCCCGCATCCAGCCGGAGGCTGAGTACCAAGGCTTCCTGCAGCAGTACGGGTAAGCCCCTCTTCGCGGGGGCCGGGCATCTGGGCGGCTGGCCTGTCAGGCACTGACGGACACTGTTGCCGCAGGTCCGCCCCTGACATCCCACCCTGTGTAACCTTTGACGAGTCACTGCTGGAGGAGACTGAGCTTCTGGAGTCCGGGGAGCTGCAGCTGAATGAACTGACGGTGGAGAGCGTGCAGCACACGTGTGTGGGGGCTCGGCTGGGGCCCGAGGGGGGCGGCAGACACTGCCCGTGCAGTGCTGCGGCCAGCCTGCGGGCTTACTCGGCTTGGCAGGGAGGCAGCCGAGGGACGCGACTCTCACACTGCCCTTCCTCCGGGCGCAGGCTGACCTCGGTGACTGATGACCTGGCCACGGCCACCCAGACGGTGCTCAGTCGGCAGGAGGCAGTCACTCAGCTGCAGCGAGAGCTCTGGAATGAAGAGCAGACCACCCACCCCCGGGAGCGGTGAGTGGGGCCCGCTGACATGCGCCTCCTGGTCCTCCCTGCCCTCCATCCCGCCAGCCTGGCTCATCCCTAGCCTTCAGCTGCAGGCTAAGCCGCCCTCTCCCCTCCATCACTGCCCACCCCTGCCTGCAGGGTGCAGCTGCTGGGCAAGAAGCAGGCACTTCAGGAGGCGCTGCAGGGGCTGCAGGTTGCGCTGTGCGGGCAGGCCAAGCTGCAGGCCCAGCAGGAGCTGCTGCAGGCCAAGATGGAGCGGCTGGGTCCCGGCGAGCCCCCGCCTGTGTTGCTCCTGCAGGACGACCGCCACTCCACCTCGTCCTCGGTGAGCCGCCCACCGGCTGCNGGAAAGATACCCATTTGAATGCAGCGTTCTAAAGAAGAGCAAGGAGAGATAAAAAGGCTTCCTCAGTGATCAAAGCAAAGAAATAGAGGAAAACAATAGAATGGGAAAGACTAGAGATCTCTTCAAGAAAATTAGAGATGCCAAGGGAACATTTCATGCAAAGATGGGATCTTTGCATGAGAAGAAACAGAAACAGAGATATTAAGAAGAGGTGGCCAGAATTCACAGAAGAATTATTTTAAAAAGATCTTCACGACCCAGATAATCACAATGATGTGATCACTAATATCTGGCCAGACATCCTGGAATGTGAAGTCAAGTGGGACTTAGGAAGCATCACTACAAACAAAGCTGCTGCTGCTGCTGCTAATGCAAAATCACTTCAGTCGAGTCCAAATCTGTGCAACCTCATAGACAGCAGCCCACCAGTGGGTTGCCATTTCCTTCTCCAATGCATGAAAGTGAAACTGAAGTCACTCAGTTGTGTCCGACTCTTCACCACCCCATGGACTGCAGCCTACCAGGCTGCTCGGTCCATGGGATTTTCCAAGCAAGAGTACAGGATTGGGGTGCCATTGCCTTCTCAGATGAACAAAGCTAGTGGGGATCAATAGAATTCCAGTTGAGCTATTTGAAATACTGAAAGATGATCCTGTGAAAGTGCTGCACTCAATATGCCAGCAAATTTTGAAAACTCTGCAGTGGCCACAGGACTGGAAAAGGTCAGTTTTCATTCCAATCCCAAAGAGCGGTAGTGCCAAAGTAAGCTCAAACTTCAGCACAATTGCAGTCATCTCATATGCTAGTAAAGTGGTGCTCAAAATTCTCCAAACCAAGCTTCAGCAAAACATGAACCATGAATTTCCAGATGTTCAAGCTGGTTTTCGAAAAGGCAGAGGAACTAGCAATCAAGTTGCCAACATCTGCTGGATCATTGAAAAAGCAAGAGAGTTCAAGAAATACACCNAAACCAAGCTTCAGCAAAACATGAACCATGAATTTCCAGATGTTCAAGCTGGTTTTCGAAAAGGCAGAGGAACTAGCAATCAAGTTGCCAACATCTGCTGGATCATTGAAAAAGCAAGAGAGTTCAAGAAATACACCTATTTCTGCTTTATTGACTATGCCAAAGCCTTTGACTTTGTGGATCACCACAAACTGTGGAAAATTCTTCAAGAGATGGGAATACCAGACCACCTGACCTGCCTTTTGAGAAATCTGTATGCAGGTCAGGAAGCAACAGTTAGAACTGGACTTGAAACAACAGACTGGTTCCAACTAGGAAAATGAGTACATCAAGAGATTTTATATTGTCACCCTGCTTATTTAACTTCTATGCAGAGTACATCATGAGAAACGCTGGGCTGAAAGAAGCACAAGCTAGAATCAAGATTGCCAGGAGAAATATCAATAACAGATGACACCACCCTTATGGCAGAAAGTGCAGAACTAAAGAGACTCTTGATGAAAGTGAAGTGGAGAGTAAAAAAGTTGGCTTAAAACTCAACATTCAGAAAATGAAGATCATGGCCTCTGGTCCCATCACTTCATGACAAATAGATGGGGAAACAGGGGAAAGAGTGGCTGACTTTATTGTTTTGGGCTCCAAAATCACAGTAGATGGTGATTGCATCCATGAAATTAAAAGACACTTACTCGTTTGAGGAAAATTATGACCAACCTAGACAGCATGTTAAAAAGCAGAGACATTACTTTATCAACAAAGGTCCGTCTAGTCAAGGCTATGATTTTTTCACTGGCCATGTATGGATGTGTGAGTTGGACTATAAAGAAAGCTGAGCACTGAAGAATTGATGCTTTTGAACTGTGGTGCTGGAGAAGACTTGAGAGTCCCTTGGACTGCAAGGAGATCCAACCAGTCCATCCTAAAGATCAGTCCTGGGTGTTCATTGGAGGGACTGATGTTGAAGCTGAAACTCCAAAATTTTGGCCACTTGATGTGAAGTGCTGACTCATTGGAAAAGACTCTGATGCTGGGAAAGATTGAGGGCAGGAGGAGAAGGGGATGACAGTGGATGAGATGGCTGGATGGCATCACCCACTCAATGGACATGGGTTTGCGTGGACTTTGGGAGTTGGTGATGGACAGGGAAGCCTGGAGTGCTGCGGTTCATGGGGTTGCAAAGAATCGGACATGACTGAGCGACTGAACTGAACTGAACTGATCCATGAAGAAAAGAAGCAGAAAGCCAAGCACTGAATTTAGAAAATACTGGTGGAGATGAAGTGAGAGGAGAAAGAAAGATTCTGGCCTATATGGTGACCGTTTCATTTGACCTTTCTTTCATTCTCAGAAAGGAACAAAAGAGTTAAACATTTATTCTCAATGCTTTTTAGAGTTCTGGCTCAGTCTGTTATTTTATTTTTTTTAAGAAATATATTACATTAAGCTTTCTTTTCCTGAAAATAAGGATTAAAGGGACTTTTGAAAAACCTATATATTTATATGGTGTCATTTTGTATGTTGTGATAATACAGACATCATGAATATACTGTTATGTTTATTTATCTTAATTTGGAAATAATCTGTCATCTTTACTCCTAAAATACTATTTTCTCTAAGATAAAAAAGTATAACATTATGGGTAAAACATGGTTGAAGAAATGATGTATTTCTATTATGTTCTGCTCATATAATAACTGAACAACTCAGAAATACAGAGTGATATTTAAATTCAGCTGGAGGACTGTTAGGGGCCTCCCAGGTGGTGCTAGTGGTTATGAATCCCCCTGCCAATGCAGGAGATGCAAGAGATGGTGGGGGGCAGGGGAAGGGGGGGTTCAATCCCTTAGTTGGGAAGATCCCTTGGAGTAGGAAATGACACCCCACTCCAGTATTCTTGCCTGGAATAATGTGACTATCAAAGTTCTACATCAATTCAAGCATATTTGACAGGTTTTTATTTTCTTTTAATATGTCAGCAAAAGCATTTAACAGAACTCAGAGTGATTTTCAGTCTATCTCTCACACAATCTTAGTACTTCATGTGAACTGTAGGCATCTGTGAAGAAATCATTTTGCTTTCTTTCTTTCCCCAGTACATTTTGTCTAAAATGACTTGACAACATAAATTTACTTTACTTCACTTCTAAATAATAAAAGTCTTTTTGTTTTATGAAATAGTTTCTCTTCTTTCATATATCTTTCCAAATTGAGAAACATAATATGTACTAGAATCGATGTTAATCTCACCTTACTACAAACTTTTAGTCAAGTAAACATAAAAATCTGCATATTATAATTACTACAAATCTATGAAGGTTAATTTGGACATAATTTTTCAAGGTATCATCTGCTACACTTGAAAAGCAATGATTAATTTTGCTTTGTCTCAGACTCTCCAAAAACCTTTATCAACATTTTTCCAAGTTGTGTCTCACAGAAATCAGGAAATTTCAAACTATACTAATCAACATAGTACCTATATTAAAAACTAATCAATTTTTTTATGACAAAAATAGACTTGGTCTTAATATTATTAAAGGAGATTTGCTTTTTTGTGTGTGATCTTTTGGAATTTCTATTTTTGTCTTGCTATATTATTTCCATTAATGTAATAGGTTGTGATATCACCTACTATTTTTTGTTATTTTATAAANGACCCAGGGTCTCACAGAAATCAGGAAATTTCAAACTATACTAATCAACATAGTACCTATATTAAAAACTAATCAATTTTTTTATGACAAAAATAGACTTGGTCTTAATATTATTAAAGGAGATTTGCTTTTTTGTGTGTGATCTTTTGGAATTTCTATTTTTGTCTTGCTATATTATTTCCATTAATGTAATAGGTTGTGATATCACCTACTATTTTTTGTTATTTTATAAAACATGTTTATAAAAACTTCCCAAGGATTTAAATTAACTAAAAATATGTTAAATTTTTAAAATGCTTATTTATATAGCTATATTTATTACTATGAAGGTTTTATGAGGCACAGTGCTGTATTTTCAATCTATTATAGCAGTAGTATTCTTTATGGTTAAAATATTTAAACAGATTGTTCCTAAATTCCTAAACTCTAATAAATTATTAATGGATTTCAGTCTTTCTTTTAGAGAAACTTTTATAAAAATACTTATTGCACATTCTAGAATTTCACTTTATGTGCATTTCCTTTTTTGAATATATGTCAACTTTTATGTTGAGATTTTGAGAAACATGTTTCTAATATTTGTTATCAATATATAAAAATATGAGATAATAATCTAGTTGACTTTTCTCATAGTTTATTTGAAATAACTTTCAACACACAAAATTGAATGTTAAAACACAGTGCTTTTAGTACCGTGTCAGAAATTTTAATATCATAAAAGTTAATTTCTCAGGGTTTTAATTTCTACAAATAAAAAATGAAAGTTTGACTAGATATTTTCTAAATTTGGGGGGAAGGTTATAGTTCTAGAAAATTATAATTTCCTTTATGTTAATTCTCTACATTATGCACAGTGAATATGACAAGAATGAGATGCCAATTTAAATATTACAATAATTATATATTGATTAATTTACTTGCTTTTCAGACTTTTGTTGTGATTATTCTATGAAGGACTCAAAATGCTTCTTTTTTTATATCAAGTATCAAAGTGTTGGAGTAGGATTTTCTTCTGTTATTTCTTTATAGAAAATTGATATTATTATTTCTATTCTCTTTTTGTTTGAAATTGATATTGGAGAATATGGCTGGGATAGGTCTACATGTTTTCAAATATAGATCGTCAGGGGACGTTCAACTCTAAGGAATCCAACAGGTTGTTTTCCTACTTTGTGTGCTGCTTCTCAAGGGCCTTCTGTTCCTTATCAGTTCCTGGAAAACGGGAAAGAGCAGAGCTGCACACAGTTCTCAGGACTGAAGTCATGAACAGAGCACATGTGTGGATTCCCTTCAGTGACCTTTTACTTTATTGTAAATTATTCAGTCACATCCCTATTACTCAGGATATGGATTGTCTTCTGGCCCTGTGACGATTGTGTGATGATTATTATTCACCTGTTTCTGTTTTTGCTCAACTTTATTTTTGCTGCCTAAAGCTTCCTTGTATAAACATATATAAACACACTCTGCCACAAATAAAGTACCTTTGTTTCACTAGGGGCTTGGGTTCCCCACGTTCCTCTTTTTGTCGACTCCAGTACTGGTCTGTAAAGACCATAACAATAGATCATTAGGAAAATATTAATGGCACTTAAAGAAAGCAGAAAAATATAATTAATCCTTTGATAACAAACTGTTTCTTTCTGGCTTAAAGGTATTTGTTTATTCCTTATATCTTCCCCAAAAGCATAAGTGTCCATTCATGTCTTTAGTTTGCACAGCCCTAGTGACAGTCACTAAATGCATGTTTAATGAGAGATATAATTAATTTGGTATCACTTTCATCTTTTTCAGGGTAAGTTTTAAAAAAATACACTTCTTTCATGTATCTTCATGGAGAAGGAAATGGCAACCCACTCCAGTATTCTTGCCTGGAGGATCCTGCAGATGGAGGAGCCTCGTGGGCTGCCATCTATGGGGTCACAAAGAATCGGACATGACTCAAGTGACTTAGCAGCAGCAGCAGCATGTATCTTCAAATTCTCTTTTTCTTTTTCTCTAGTTCAATTCTTTCTGAACTGGGAAAACAAAAATATATCCTCCCTCTCAATACTGCTCTTCATTTGTGCTCCTTTCCCATTTCCTCTCTATCTGGCACTAACTAGTCTTGTTATGGCTCAGGTCTTGCACAGGAAGCAAGCCATGATTCAAGTGTCCTCACTCACGTGTTCTTCCCTGTCACATCTGTGCTAAAGGGGACCATCAGACAGCTGCATCAAAGGTGGAAGACAGAAGACAAGAGGACAGGAAGCCTGTAGGCATCCATGCAGTCATCACTCTCCTCTTAACTGTACCTCTCTCAAAGACGTTCATTTAAAATTTAGTCCTATCATCCTGTTGGGAAGGAAAGTAAGAGTCTGAGGAAAATAATGTTCTCCATCAGAGTTCTAACCCAGTGATTCACCACTCTGCTTTGACACTGTGATTGCTAAGGTAACTTTAAACAAGTACTGCCTCAAAGCCTGGCACACAGCAAAATATGATAAAATTAATCCTTTAAAGGATATGAGTATCCTTATATGTAGCTATCTTGACGATTGATTTCTATCAGCTGCTCAAAAAAGAAAAGACTAAATAACCTGAAGATAACAATGAACCAGAAAGCCCATTACCTCTGTCCTAGTCTCATTCCAGTAAGTAGGGGCATTGATTTTATCTTTTCTGAATGTCCCAGTATACAGGTCTTCCAATTGTTGTCTATATGATGTTGAAGGTTACAATCTAAACACCAATAACTGCCACAACTAGAATGTGGCTCTTAGCAGGATCCTACTTGTTATATACTATATCACATGTATGTTTTACCCAATGTGAATCTGTTTTCACCTCAGATATCTTTCGTCAAAAAGAACCTAATATATTCTTCCTCATCATTGCTCTATGGTTAAGAAAAAATATAAGATATTGGAGAACACACTGTCCTGTAATCATGAAAAAACAATCTAATAAATACACAAAGCTAGCTTTTCCTCCCTTATCTTTTCTACTGTATGTCTTAAGAAAAGTGCATACATGTACATAGGTTTATCTTAATTCTTACTCCTATTTTTAACATAAAATATTTTCAAATGAAGATTTTTCCAACCATGGGAATTTTTAGCATCTGAGTCCCATAATTGTCAAGTGGCTATTCCAATACATAATTTGAAGGGGGACATTGTTTTCTCAAAGTCATCTTTGGCTATCTTCCCAAATTTTCATCCTTTATTAGCCATGATTACTAAGCCCCAAACTTTTTAAAATATAAGTATATTATTACAAATAATAGGGTTTGGTATTTTTCTGTGTAGCATCTAGTAGAGAATTCTCTTTTTTTTTTCATTTCTTTAATTTTTTTTTTTTTACTTTATTTTACTTTACAATACTCTATTGGCTTTGCCATACATTGACATGAATCCACCACAGGTGTACATGAGCTCCCAATCCTG
>SJYV01020030.1:126300-174625 GCA_006410875.1 Neotragus pygmaeus
CATGATAGTATACATGCTTCAATGCCATTCTCCCAAATCATCCCACCCTTTCTTTCCCTCTCCCTCAGAGGCCAAAAGTCCGTTCTATATGTCTGTGTCTCTTTTGTTGTCTCACATACAGGGTCATCATTACTATCTTTCTAAATTCCATATATATGTGTCAGTATACTGTATTGGTGTTTTTCTTTCTGGCTTACTTCACTCATATTACTGTCAGCATTCGCTGACAATGTTCTCTGCTTAAGTTAATTCATATGATCACTATGGTTTTATTAGTAAAACTTCCTTCTCAAAAAGTTGGAACAAATGTTATATACAAAGAGATTTATCACTGACTTCTAATAAAATAAAAGAGCTCAAATTTACCTTTTAAGTGCACTGATTTAGTACATTAAGTCAATCAGTCAGTCAGTCAGTTAGTCAATAAATGCTAATTGAATACCAGACTCTGCACAGGATAAGGTTTAGGGCCAGAAAAACTAACACTAACAATACATTCAAGAATACAATTAAGTGGAGAAATTTCTATAGCTATTCTAATTGTAAACTGTTAAACTGAAGGACTAATTAATCAAAGATTTTAAATTGGTGAATAATTCAACTCTACCTTATTGTGAAAGTGAAAGTGTTAGTTGCTCAGTTGTGTCAGGCTCTTTGTGACCCCATGGACTATAGTCCATCAGTCTCCTCTGTCCATGGGATTTTCCAGGCAAGAATACTGGTGTGGATAGCCATGCCCTCCTCAGGGGGTCTTCCTGCCTCAGGGACTGAAACTGGGTCTCCTGTATTGCAGGCAGATGCTTTACTGTCTGAGCTACCAGGGAAGCCCACCTTATAATACTAAAAGTCAAGTAAATAAAACCTTATTTTTCACAGCCTCCCATTTAACAATATTTGGGTATAACAACAAATCTGTCCAGTTATACATATCCTTTTTGATTCATTTAGAGAAATAAGACAGCAATTCTCACAATGCAGAAAAGAGTCATAATTGGCTTTAGTATGAAAATCTTACAAAATTATTTCCCACTACTGAGTATATATAAATATATAAGCCATGTAATAAACTTTTAAAATGTCAAAACACGTACAAGGTATATAAAAAATGTGTTTCAAAATACAAGAAATACAGGATTGATCATATATAAAAAATGGAAGTGGGAAAAATGTTTCAACATGTTAGGAAACTTAGAGATGATTCCCATAATGCTGAGATTAGTGTGGTGAAACTTTCCTCACTTATAATAATGGAGATAAAGGGATTAAGTCCTGAACAGCAGAGATTTCATTTCTAGAAATTAGCCTTTTATAAATATATTTTAACTAAGGACAAAGGCAAGTTAGTAGGTTATACAGGGCTTTTACATTTAGTTTCCCATTCTACTTTAATTGGATTCAATCCCTGGCTCAGAAAGTTCCCTTGGAGGAGGGCATGGCAACCCACACCAGTATTCTTACCTGGAGAATCACATGAAGAGAGAAGCCTGATGGGCCAAGTCCATAGGGTCACAAAGAGTTGGCCACAACTGAAGTGACTTAGCATACAACACACTACTTTAATTCAAAGAGATGCAGTTGAAAGAGCTTGTTTCAGACTATAGTGACCATCTAATTAATTATCTAAACCAAACAATTTTAAGGATAAAAGAGGAATTATTGATCATTAGACTGGCAATACACAAAAACTAGAACCCTTCATGTCTACCAAAACACATGGTCATGCCTACTGCAGATATATCTGAATCTCTAATCGTTATTTTATCACTTTATTAGTTACAAAAAATTGTGGAAATTATCTAATACATCTAGCATCTCAGTTTTCTCATTTATAAAAGATAAATTATAATACTAGAATTAAAATAAATATATTCAAGATGCCTATTGTGTATTAATCATTCAAGCATGTGCATGCATGTGTGCATGTGTGCTAAGCTCCTTCAGTTGTGTCTGACTCTTTGCGACCTATGGACTATAGCCTGCCAGGCTCCTCTGTCCATGTAAGTGTCCAGGTCATACTGGACTGGGTTGCTGCGCCCTCCTCCAGGGGTTTGTAGCTATTTCAAGAGATTTCTTTTTGGCATCTTTGATTTAAATTCTATTAAGCATAAACGATTTCAAATTTTTCTAGTACCAAAATATTCACTGTATGGGTATTCCAGAATATCCTCACTCTATACAAATATTTATCTCTCATCCTCTTGCTTGTCATCATTGCCAGGAGAGGAACATGATCACTAATTCCAAAGGAAAGATGAGAGACATGAGTAGAAACATTCCAGGCAAACTCAAGCTAAATCAGCCAGTGTTTCAGTTCAGGTACCAGAGAAAATTTTTTCATAAAGGAAAAGACAATAAATGTTTTCAGCTTTGGGACCAGATAGTCTCTGTACCAGTTATCAACTCTCCCACTCTACCACAAAAGAAGCCATAGATAAAGTAAACCAATAGTCATGGTTTTGTTCTAATGAAACTTTACTCCTGGAGACTGAAATCTGAATTTCTTATTATTTTCATGTGTCATAAAATATTTAAATTTCTATCAACTATTTAAAACTATAGAAACTATTCTTAACTCATGAGATGTGCAAAAATAGGTTGAAGATCTCATTGGACCATCAAGCTGTAGTTTACTGACCCCTGTATTAACTTACTCTTTATTTTTAAATACCACTGAGGTAAATTTCTGTAGCTTTGTGTTATTTTTGTGGCAACAAACTGATACAACCTCAGTACAGAATGGTCCAACACCATCACTGTATAAGCATGCATGCATTGCACGCACCCAAAGTCAGTTAAGTTGTGTCTGACTCTTTGCAAACAGTGGATTGTAGCCAGGCTCCTCTGTCCATGGGATTCTCCAGAAAGGAATACTAGAGTTGATGCCATGCCCTTTTCCAGGGGATCTTCCCCACACAGGGATGGAACTTGTATTTCCCACATATGTATAATTAACTGCTAGTGCTGCTAAGTCGCTTCAGTCGTGTCCGAATCTGTGCAACCCCATAGACGGCAGCCCAACAGGCTCCCCCGTCCCTGGGATTCTCCAGGCAAGAACAATGGAGTGGGTTGCCATTTCTTTCTCCAATGCATGAAAGTGAAAAGTGAAAGTGAAGTTGCTCAGTCGTGTCTAACCCTCAGCAACCCCGTGGACTGCATAGCCCACCAGGCTCCTCTGTCCATGGGATTTTCCAAGCAAGAGTATTGGAGTGGGGTGCCATTGTCTTCTCCACTAAAATACTCTAAACCTTCCCTTATCATATGATGGCTAAAAGTCCCAGCCATCATCTGACAAGGGAGGTTTGCTACAATCCCACAGTTTGTAAAAGATGCAGTATATGCAAATACCATAAAGCAAAGTCCAATAATATGAGGTATGCCTGTATATATAACCAAATAAAATATAACAAGTTTAAAAGTTAATATTATGGTCCTCCTATTTAAAAGGCAAATACTGTTTACTTTTCATGACCATATCATTAATCTAAAAATTTTACAGGGCCTAAAATTTACTCCATAGGAGATTAAATATACAACTCCAGAAAATAAATATAAATGTCAAATGTCCTATTTAGGTAGATATGTTTGGCTGTCACCATCAAATTTTAAAATCACTAATGTGACCCTAAGCAATTCCATTACATACACTAAGCTTCCATCAGAGAGTATAAAGCAAGTCAATTATGGTCTGTAAAGAAATAACAGAAATTGTTCCTCCTTACAAACAAAAGCAAATAAATGACACTCTGGGTGAATTTTTTTCTTATCTGCAAGTAATTCTTATATTGCTCAAAAGAAGCTGAGGTCTGGTGCCTTGAAATAATGTAATTGTTAATCTAGGAGTTGTTGTGTTTTTCTGTGCCCTAAGTTATTGCTCAAAGCACATTAATATAAATTCTGCATTGCAAGTATCCTCCCTTGACTTAAGGAAATGAAAGGGCAAACAAGGAACAACCACATATTTTGCTCACCTTTTACCACACAATCAATTGCATTCAATCTGTTGCTAGAAATCCTCTAGCTCTGCTTAGCCCTAAATCACTAGTATTCAGAGGTTTATTGAACATTCACACTTATATGTCGTTTGCAGGAAGTCTAATTGAAAGAATTTACAGTTGGTTGAGTGCTTCATTTAGATTGTACATGTTTAATAAAAGCTTTTTAAGGTACTAATCTCGACTCAGGAAACAACAAAAGTGCTTGAGGGTTAAAGAATAAAACATCGTAGGTAAATGTTATGGTGTGACATTTCCTCATGTTTCCAAAGTAACTGCATTTACTGGCTTTGAATTGTTTTCACATATCTAATGCACTTTGCTGGAAAAATTTAGCCTATTAGTTATACCATGTGACAGAAAAGTGATGGTAGAATTACTTCTCAGTCAAAATGCTGTGGTTAGCTGAAAATAGTGTCAATAATTATTGCACTGTAGGAAAAAGTCTAAAATAATATCTCCAGTGAAATAATCCTGAACATCTTCTCATACAAATAAATCTAATTAAGTAGTCGGAACTGACTTTAGTCTATGTTACTCTGCAGTTATTTTAAAATGTGATTCTGATTTTCCACTTGCATTATTGAACCATAGGCATTGTTTATGGGATGAAACTGCACATTGGGAACTCATTTTACACAAATAATTCTTGTTGCCATTTAGCTTTATATTTCAAAGAAAATGTGAAACTATGTAGAAAGGAAACCAAAATTAAGATTGAAAAAATGAGGCAGAAATAACCTTCAAAGAACATAGACACATCAGCATCTGAATTCTCTCTGGCTTGGTGTTCTGGAACAGACCACATAGCAATCAGAAACATTACAAGGTGCTAACAAACAATACTACAGGATAAAAATGGAATCTGTGGGCCAGCTCTTTCAGGAGAAGTTTCTCAATCTGTCTGCCTTCTCATTACTCAGCACACTGGTGCCTTGCTATTTCCTTAGCGTGGTGGACTAAATACTAATCCTACTGCATGATGCTAAGCAGGTTTTTGAACTCTATTGTTTCTAAATAAACTTTTTATAAATTAAAGTGTTAATCCAGAGTTACCAATGCCTCATTTGGATTAGAATTTGAGTAAAAATCCTGAAAGTTACAAATTCTTAGGAATGCTATTGATGATAAAGTGAGGCTTGAAACACTTTAGTGTATTATGATATACATATTCATCCTTTTCTTATACCTCAATTTATAATAGATGAAATAAAGAAAAGCACTCTTAAAATAAATAGCCAAAATTACTAACATAAAGAAGATTAATGGATAAATTCTCACAGATTAGTTTGTTAGAATTTCTCCAAATAAAAAGTATTTTAATTTAATTTTGATTTTAGTTTGTCTGACACAGTTCAATAGTTCCATTCACATTTCGGAATGCTTGAAGAATAATGATGGAGTGGAAGGGCAACATGGAGTACAGTATTCCAAACAGGGGTCAAATGTTTGGGCTTTCCTTTCATCCACTTAGCAAACAACTGTTGAGCATCTCATATAACTTTCTAGAAGTTGGAAATAGAGCAGTGAACAGACACGCTTGTGGTACTCATGAATCAAGTGGGAAAAAGAAATAATTAAAAATAAATAAGTAAGCATTTTCTTCATGAGTTTTGCAGAGAAAAATGAAGCTTACAAAGAGAGGTCGCAAATGGGGTGTGGGAGTTATTTTACCATTTTTATAGAGTGTTAGAAAAGTCCCATTGATAGTATGATATTTGAACAGAAACTAAGGGGAGGTGACAGAGTGAACTGTATGGATCACTAGGGAGAACAATCAGCAACATTTTCATTCTAGTTTTATGTTAAATCAAAATCAGCTAAAGCTACATAAGCAGCACTGTCTGGCAGAATTGTTTTTTGAGTCATTAAATCCTTGAAAGCTTTATTCAATATACCACAAAATTTGCCATCTTCATCTTCATTTATCATTCCCTTCACCTCTTTTCTGAGCTGGCTTTCTCTCTCATCTTGTCTTTCATAACAAGGCCCTCAATGCAATCTTCTTCACTACATCAAAGAGACTGCACAATTGCATTGTCATCACTTCCTATTTTTTGTTTGTATAACCATTGCAGGTTTAAGATAAGAATTTACCCATTTTCTCTGAAAACTGAGTTTACCCGTTTTCCATCTACATTAGTTTCTTCAATATTTGTGCATTATCTGACAATGCATTCATTTCTTTACTATGTGTTATTCATAACAATAAATGCATCCTTTCATCCCAGTAACTGCACACTTGTCATTACTCCTGCTTAGAAAATAAGTCTGTATTAGTTTTCTACTGCTTTGTAACAAACCACTGCAAACTTGGTGGCTTAAGCCAAAACCTGTTTATCTCACATTGCAGGGGGTGAGGGGGCTTGTGGTCAGAAGTCTAGGCAATGTGCAATTCAGCTGGTTCTCTGCTTAGCATCTCACAAGGCTGAAGTTAAGGTGTCAACAGCGCTACTTTCTTTTCTCAAGGCTGTGAGAGTGAATCTGCTGTCAAGTTCATTTAGCTTGGCTAAATTTTGTTGGCTAAATTTTGTTCTTGCAGCTAGAGGAGAGGGTCCCTGTGTCACTGCTGACTGTCAGTTCAGGGACCTGGCTTTGCTCTTAGTGGCTGTCTCCACTCCTCCTCATGGTTTACAAGTAGCCTTTCCAGCAACAGCAGGTCTAATGCACACACTCTGAATCTCTGCCCTCCCTTCATCTTCACCTTTCTTGCCACCAATGATCCTCTCATGTGTTCCATTTCTTGACCCCACATAGAGAATGGTGTTTCAACTTTTAAGGACTCAAGTACTTTAGGCTGAGTCTACACAGACAATTTAAGAGGCAGGAATTGTGGGGGAACACTTTTAGAATACTGTCTACCATGAAGTGCTCAAACATTATGTCAGCATGTGCTGTCATTTAAAAAAATACAGCTACTTAATCATAATTTTAGAAAGTAAGTGATAGTGATAGTGAAGTAGCTCAGTCATGTCCGATTCTTTGCGACCTCATGGACTACAACATACCACGTCCATGGGATTTTCTAGGCAAGAGTACTGGAGTGGGTTGCCATTTCTTCTCCAGAGGATCTTTCCAACATAAGGATCGAACCCAGGTCTCCCACATTGTAGGCAGATGCTTTACCATATGAGCCACCAGGAAAGTCCAAGGACTATTATCATCTTTGTGTTACAGGTGGAGAAATTCAATGGGTCTGCATGATTCCAGACTACGTGATTCTCCTCATATAATGACATGCATTGAAATGTCAGATAATGTCATCCATAGATAAGCAGAAGTCAGGGTAGTTGTTCAAAATTAACCTTGTGCTCAGACTCTTTTGACTCCATGAGCTGTAGGCTGCCAAGCTCCTCTGTCCATGGAATTTTCCAGGCAAGAATACTGGAGTGGGTTTCCATTTCCTCCTCCAGAGGATCTTTTGACTCAGGGACTGAACCTGCATCTCCTGGGTGTACTGCATTGCAGGTAGACTATTTGCCACTGAGCCATCTGGGAAGTCTCAAATTAACCTTAATTAAGCAATTATTTGAGTTCAGATTATAGATAAGCTACCTGAACTTCTCAGGAACAGTCAATATTAGTCTTCCACAAGGAAATGCACTGCATTTGAAATTACCATTGGTCCTTTTAAAAATATAAAAAATTTTTTCTACTTAGATAAAACAACCAACTCTCTATTCAAAAGAAATTTTTAAAATATATTACATTTATATAGAAATAAAATGTTTCTAAGTATTAATTTTAAAAAATACCCAATACTAGAAATACATCATGATTCTCCAAAAGGCATGGGTGTGCTCAGTTGCACAGCTGTGTGTGACTCTGTGTGACCCTATGTACGGTAGCCCACCAGATTCTTCTCTCCATGGGATTCTCCAGGCAAGAATACTGGAGTGGGCTGCCATTTCCTCCTCCAGGGTATCTTCCTGATCCCAGGATGAAACCCACGTCTCTTGCATCTCCCACATTGCAAGCAGAGTCCTTACCACCAAGCCACCAGGAAAGCCCTCCAAAAGGCATATTTTTTAAAATAATCTAGTAAAAATTAGAAAAGCAAAAATTTTAATGATGTAAAGGAGTGACAACATTTTAACATTAATTTTAGATCACTAAAGTTAACTGAACAAATTTTGAAGCAATTTTAGGTTTATAATAGCATCAACTATGAACTTCAGCTTCTACATATCATGTGTTTATTCTAGAAATTTTGATTAGATATAAGCAAATGATTTTCACAGTTAAGTATCCCCAAAATACAAACAGAGAAGAAGGAATGTTTGGCATGCACATTTAACTAACAGTCAAGTTACCAGATTTGCAAACATATTGGCAGATGTGATCAAACTAGATAATTTCAGACCAAAATTTTTTAAGACATTAATAGTGTATTTTTCCCTATTATTCAATGAATACGTTAATATACTGGAGAAACCATTCCCTGATTTGTATTATGGATTATGAATGTATATTCATAATAGACCCTGATGCTCGGAAAGATTGAGGGCAAGAGGAGAATGGGGCAATAGATGATGAGATAGTTGGATGGCATCACTGACTCAATGAACATGAGTTGAGCAAACTGGAAGATAGTGAAAAAACATGGAAGCCTGGCATGCTGCAGTTCATGGGGTCACAATGTGTTGGATACAATTTAGCAACTGAAAAACACAGGCTACAAAAAGCAATAAGTTTGCTTTCTGTGATTAGGAACCAGTCCATGCAGCCAAATCACTGGTTCCTAATCCTGAGTCTCAGGAAACATAATTAATATATAAAATCCATTTATCAGGATGTTATGTATCATTATTTGCAGTATAGAATTTGTTTCCCTGATCTTCTAATCTGTAGGTTTTATTTCAGAGAAGACAATCTTTAATTACAGCAAATAATTGTTTTCTAAAAAAGATGAATGTTTATATTAATAGAGATTAAACACAGTAAGAGCTATCTTTTTTACTGAGATATACATGATTTCTTATTTCTGATAATTCAAAAGAAAGATATTCTTTGTATTAAATGGTGTATTGGGTACAGAGAATAGAATAAAATTTAAGGTTTTTCTAGCATGTTAGAACTTCAAGAACTTAGCTCTTAACACCTGGTATAACTTTAAGAGATTTGGCATTTTCTATACTGAAAAGAAAAAAAAAAAAAGTCTGCCATAGGAAACTCATCTGGGGTAAAGTTAAACATGAGTAGAGCTCAGAACCTTTCTACTCTAGCTGACTGTGAATTTTTAACTTATTTTCAGGCCACCCATCTAGTTTTCTGGGTAAGTATATTTCTTTCCACTAGGCTAAAGCCAGAGGAAGTAGCCAAAGGTCTTCATTCTGAGATTCCACTTGGCATGCACAGGGTTACCCAGGGAAGCCCACTGCACTATTTTTTATAGCATAGCATAGAAATGGAGGTTTGCGTGTATCAAATCCTTGACAAATGTTCCAGCAGTTAAGTAAAACTTTGTTTATATTGCGTGCCTCTCAACAGAAATTAAGAACAGTGGAAACAATTCGCGCAAGTGGTTGGCAATCTTCTCTCGTTCTCTTTTAGTGAATATGACAAGCTCACCTGCTGTGGGAGGCTGAAAATAAAGGACAATCTCACCACGTTAATAAAACATGAGCCACAACTGAATCTGAGGCCAACTAAACCACCAGAGACTTACTGTGACGCTTAATTTTGTCGATGATGGAAGTACTTTAGCCCGAGGTAACTTTCATGGAGGCCATATTTGCGTGCAAACCTTCACTTAAGGCACTGCAGACAGGCAGAGTTAATGTTCATGGGAGTGTAAACTTACAGTAAAAGGCAGGAACCACATAAGATGTTACATCACTCAAGGCAGTCAACTTTGGTATGCCCTAATGTTTTATTGAAGCTCATCCCTCCTCACAGGAGATCTGAAAACCCACTTAATGCCCTCAGAAAATTGTCTGTTTTGGCTGCATGGACTGGTTCCTAATCACAGAAAGATAAAAACATCAAAATAAGCTAATCGGGTTTTGCCATGAAATACAGTCTCAAGAGAGCTAGAAGTAAAAGGGGGAGGTTGCTGGGAGAATCTATTAAGTTCAAGGGTTTACTGAAATTAAGGTAAGGGTGCTTCAGTAAAAAGAAGGAGGGGACAAAGACAGCAGACAAGAGGTGGAAGAAAGAAGGGAAAAAAAATTCCTTCTAGAAAATGGAATAAGCAAGATCCAGCAAAATTAAGTAAAATCATGATTACATTTTGTATCAGTCAGACAGCAATTGAAATGATGCTGAAGCATTGAAACAGTATTACCATGATTTCTCATAAAAATATTCTTTAGAAAATCATTTTAAATAAAAAGAACTCATAGCAGAATGCCTCCAGAGAAAGGACATTTTATAAAAGAGAATTTTTCCTTCTGTTAATTATATATTCTCAGGCAATTATTTCAAAATTGTGTTTACATTTATTTCCATGCTTCTTTCTCAAGACTGAGAAAATTTGATTTCTTTAATTAATGGGAATAATTTATCTTTTCAATCAGAGAACGTTTGAAAATAAGAATCAAAAACAAAAACCATTATTGGAAACCCCCTGGGCTTTATTGTCGATTGGTTGTTTAGTTATTTGAAGGATTTTAAACAAAGGCTTATGGAAAGGAGTCTATTAAGGAAACAATGCAACTTACAGTAGAGTTAATGCTTCTCGATCACAATGTGCTTCAGTTTATCGTGAATAAA
This sequence comes from Neotragus pygmaeus, assembly GCA_006410875.1. NCBI lineage: Eukaryota > Metazoa > Chordata > Mammalia > Artiodactyla > Bovidae > Neotragus > Neotragus pygmaeus. The sequence goes on from SJYV01020030.1 coordinate 137,007, forward strand.
CTAACTCCATGGTTTAGAAAGTGTTTTATCACCTTTTGGCAGCTGTAAAATTTTATATCTAATAACTCATAGAAATTCTTTCTGGGGGGCCAGTGGTACCCACTAACTGATTCATAATATTTGCTGTAGAAGGGGCTGATGTTTTGGTCAAGGTATGAGAACACAAATTTAGAAGCATGTGTTTTCACCTTTGCAAAGGCTTCAATGTCATTGTTCTCTCTTATTTCTATAGCAAGAAAAATTTTAAGGTGAAAATAGATTATATAAGTGCGTGTCATCTTGATGGTTCTTGTCATATATTGTATTAAGTGAGAACCTAAACTGAATATAGACTGTTAGAAATGATTGTCACTGCGGTAAAAAAATTCCTACTATTCTTTCAAACCGTAACAAAAATATTACCTTAGGGAACATTTGCAAATCACTTCTTCCTCTACCTGAATTCAGCTAACGTATGCATTTTTGTGGCCCAGACACATTATTTTTCAATTTTTAATAACTTGATCTCACTTTCTTTCTTTTTTTAATGGAAGTGAAGTTGGATTTACAATGTTGTCTCAGTTTCTAGTATATAGTCAGATGACTTAGTTTTATACAAATATATATATTTTTTCAGATTATTTTCTTTTATAGGTTATTATAAGATATTAAATATAGTTCCCTGTGCAATACAGTAGGACTTGGCTATCTGTTTTATATATAGTACTCTGTGTCTGATCCAACATTTACAAATTGATGTGTTTTACATTAGTATCTGAGTTGCACCTTCTCTTGAATATCAGAAGATATGGCAGGACTGGTACACATTATCAGTTAGCATGATTAGACCCTGTGACTAGCCTTCTCTAAACCACAACTACCTCCATCTTCCCTGTGGCCTCGTGAGCATAAGCCAAATATTCTTTGCCTCTTGTTTTTAAATTTTTAAATTATGTTCCTCTGTATCATTGTCACTATCAAAAACTAGAAAATGTGTATAAATTTAGAGAAGTTTATAATTCAAGGGAATAGAAGAATGCATATGTTTCAAGCATGAAGAATGTGCCTGTGATATCATGATTAAGGACTTCAGGTGATTTGGTATGGCAGACACAGAGTACACAGGAAAAAGTGATGACAAGATCTAAGGCTCAGATATTGGACACCCTTGTATATATACTATGCCAAAAAGTTTAGATACTTCCACAGGCAATGAAGAAGCTATTACAGCAATCTATGAGGGAAAATAAGGTGTGAAATAGGGTTATACTCCCTAAACTTGAATAATCAGCTCTCATTTTTATAGATGTTGTACACATAATAAATACTGGCATTTACTTAACATTTTTTTTTTCTTTTCAATGACTCATTTTAAAAGGAAACTTTAAATTACTACCATTATAAATGGCATGATAGAATTACTTGTCAGAAATAGAAACTGAATTCAAGGAAACAGAATCACATTCTTGAATCCTAGCTAGGTAAGTATCTTTGCCATCTGAGGCTTTCAGCCTAAGGTTACCTGCACTTGGTTGAAAGGATGGTTCTAGGTATACGTTAGCCCTTCTCTGAGACTTTTCTTTATATAATAAGAAGGATTGAAAGAGAATTAAAAGCGGAAGAACTTTTTGTGCATGGGTCAATATCACTTAAAATCATGTCAAATAAGTAAGTACTTAAAATGACCTTAGGGCTTCTCTGGTGACTCAGACAGTAAAGAGTCAAACAGGAAAGCAGGAGACACAGGTTTGGTCTCTGGTATGGGAAGATCTCCTGGAAAAGGGATGGCAAACAGAAGGGGAAAAGTGAAAGTAGTGACAGATTTCCTCCTTTGGAGCTCTAAAATCACTGCAGATGGTAACTGTAACCATGAAATTAGAAGACAGTTGCATCTTGGAAGGAAAGCTATGACAAACCTAGACAGTGTATTAAAATGCAAAGATGTCACTTTGTCAACAAAGGTCCATAGAGTCAAAGCTATGGTCTTTTCAGTAGTCATGTATAGATGTGAGAGTTGGACCATAAAGAAGCCTGAGTGACAAAAAATTTATGCTCTTGAGAGTCCCTTGGACTTAAATTTGACCACCTATTTCTAACAACTGACTCATTGGAAAAGATTCTAATACTGGGAAATATTGAAGGGAGAAGGAGAAAAGGGTGACAGAGAATGAAATGTCTGGATGGTATCACTGATTCAATGGACATGAACTTGGGAAAACTCTAGGAGGAGATGGTAAGGGACAGGGAGGCCTGGAGTGCTGCAGTCTGTGGGGTTGCAAAGAGTCAGACACAACTTGGTGACAGAAAAATGACAAAAACAAAAGGACATTGCCCCCTTGCTATGTATCTCACTTCATGGGAAATCTCACATGAGGGCTGTGGCCATGGCAGTGAGGAACTGAACCCCAAAACCAATTAGGAAGCCCAAATCATTAAATGAGGGACTACATTTAACTACTGATTTCTCCTCTCAAGTGCCTTTCCCTTTTTTTTTAATATTAGAGTCAATCTGGTAAAAAGAAAATTTCAGTGGAACAATATAAAAGTGAAATATATGGAAGAGTCATAGTCATTATAAACATTAATATACATATATACTATGTATATAAAATACAGCTATAATGTGTGTGTGTGTGTGTGTGTGTGTGTGTGCATGCTCACTCATGTCCTACTCTTTGTGAACCTAGTAGGTTCCTCTGTCTATGGAATTTTCCAGGCAAAAGTATTGGAGCAGGTTGCCATTTTCTATTCTGGGGGATTTTCCTGACCCAGAAATCAAACCTGACTTTCTTGTGTCTCCTCCTTAGCAGGTGGATTCTTTATCACTGCACCACCGGGGAAACCCACATCTCTAATACTTATACATAAATCCACATAAGATAGGAACGAATAATAGCTATATATGTAATATATAAAAGCATATATATAATACTTTTATTATAAATAACATTATATAATAGTATGTTTTGTATATTTTCCTATAATTTATACACAGAATTACAGAAAATCATTTATTTTAAATACATTGAAATGGTTAAGGATTTTTTTTAAGTAATAATAATGATGATTATGGGCCCCAAATTCTTTGCCAATCTTGATTTAAACTGTTATTGAAACTAAAAATCACAAGTTCCTCAAGTTTCTCACTAGGTGGTAAAACCTTGACAAATGTGCTTTAGCAATACAAAAAGATAGATTGACCATTATTAATACAAACAGCCTACATTTTCCTTAGGAAATGAAAAAGATTGTTGCATATTTACCTGTTTTTATAAAAAATAAAGGTAATATCTAGCAATACTAAGAAAAAAATAAAAGAAACTGCCTGTGTTTTATATACAGTGTATGCCCTTATTTTCCACCTAGACTACTTTACCTTACCTGTTATCATAGGCATTTACATTCTGACTCTTTTTGTTGCTTGTTAGAGTGTTTAGAGTGTTAATCCTTTCTCCTGTGAATCTCTAAAATTTCTCATGAAATGTAACTCTGCCTGATTTGTATTTTTATTGTTTTATTATTTTTTAATACAAATTTAACAATGTCTATATCTTTTCCATCTTAACAGACTCAAGGTCCCTGAGAGCAAATCTCATATACACTTCAGTTTTCTAGTCTCCAAAACAGGGCATAAGATTGTTAGAAACCCTCAACAATGTTTTCAGAACTAGGAAATATACAAAAATGAGACAAGTTAACAAGTCCTATATTTAAATGAAAAGGTACAATAAATTGGTTGCTGCTGCTAAGTCACTTCAGTCATTTCTGACTCTGTGTGACCCCATAGACGGCAGCCCACCAGGCTCCCCTGTCCCTGGGATTCTCCAGGCAAGAACACTGGAATGGGTTACCATTTCCTTCTCCAATGCATGAAAGTGAAAAGTGAAAGGGAAGTCGCTCAGTCGTGTCCGACTCTTCGCGACCCCATGGACCGCAGCCTACCAGGCTCCTCTGTCCATGGAATTTTCCAGGCAAGAGTACTGGAGTGGGGTGCCATCGCCTTCCCCGAATAAATGAGTTACTATCCAAAAACTTCTAAAATCTTGAAGAGATCGATTTACCTACTAGTGGAATAAGAGGTAGAATGGCATTCTCTTTGCTCTCTCAACCTGGGATGAGGCAAACATTTTTTGACTATCACATTATATTTCTATAAATAGCTTTATCTCTACCTATATTTGAATTAACTGACCCAGAAAGATATAATTATAAGTCATTTGACATTTAAAGGATTATATGTCAGAATGATATTCTATTAATTAACTTCATGAACTAACGTTTTGAATACCTGTATTTTCTAACGTTCAAAGAGAAGCTACAGCTATCACTGTAGCCCAGTTTAGATAGCTCTCTAGGGAATAGTTTTTAAGCTGTCTTAGGCAATGTGTTAATGTCCTAAAATTTTTCTTTATTGGATCCTCTGTCATGTTCAATTCACTCAATGGAACCAAAACCTTTATAACAGCCCACGCAGCCTCAAGGATCTTGCCTCCAGTTACCTCTCAGATCCCTTTCGTACTTCACTCCACTCTCCTTTTCTCCACTCTGACCACACTGTCTGCTGGTTGTTCCTTGAGATTAGACATCCTCACATTTTAGGACTATCCAGTGGCCTGTTCCTTCTATCTAGACTGCTCTTCTTTCAAGTATTCACATGGAGAACTCCCTTGGCTTCTTCAGGTCTGTGCTTAAATGTCAGCTCAGACAGGACCACTTAGGCTATGCTACTTAATATTTACACTATTGTACCTCAATCCTCCCAAATTCTCAATAACCTTTCCCCTGTTCCACTTTTTTCCCATAGAATTTATCACCTTCTAACACACTGCAGTGGATTACAGTCTTGTCAAGAAAGTATTCACTCCCCCCCACCACTTTCATTTTAAGATGAAATGTAACTCCCTGGCCACATGTCTTGATTGGCCAGTAGCATGTGAGTGGATGTGATGTAGGCAGAGATTTGTACAAGTCTGTGAGGTTTGGTTTGTTTGTTCCTGGGACGTCTGCTGTGAGAAAGACAGGTCTGAGTAGTTGCTGGTTGAAAAAGAATGAGGAACCCCATGAAAGAGAAACCATTCTACACCCTTGAGCCAAGCCCAGGCTTGGCTCAAACTGAAGCATAACCATCTGAGTCCACCCACAGACCAAGGTGCAAGAAAGGTAAATGTTTATTTTCTAAGCCACATAATTCATAGCAACTTGCTATTATGGCAATAGCTGATTAACATATATAGAATATGTTCATCTGTTTTATCTCTTTCTCTGCCAGAACATCGGTTCCACGAAAGCAGGGAGTTTGGCTTATTTTGTATCCAAATGCTTAGAACAGGGGATGACATATAGTAGTGACTTAATTAATAACTTGAATGAATTAATCAATATATATTATTAGTTAATTTCTAAAGTCACTGTGTACATTTAGGATAAGCCCTCTATTCATACAAATAGGATACGTTTTGGTTAATTGAAGAGTATTTAATATCCAAAGAGGAAATATGTACTTTTTTATTATTTGATAATGTCAAAATAACATAAATAATAATAATAATGACTCTAAAATATATTTTGAAGACTAACACATAAGAATAACTAGAAAATCAAAAAAGCTAAATAATGATCAAGGTCACATATTTTACTAAATATTAAATCATATTATAAAGCTACTAAGTTTGAAACACTGGCACACAAGTGAACAAATATTCTGTGAAGAAAAAACATAACTGAGGAGCATGACATCACCAAGAAGGTGAATTAGGAGACTCTAGGCTCTGTTACCCCACAAATATCAAAACACTGATAGATGTCAACAAACACAGTTCTGGGAGATCTCAGAACTAGAGATGATATGGGGTGGGAGGTGGGAGGGGGGCTCAGGGTTGGGAACTCATGTACACCCATGGCAGATTTCATGTCAATGCATGGCAAACCAATACAGTATTGTAAAACAAAATAAAGTGAAAATAAAAATTAAAAAAAATAAATTTTAAATCATTAAAAAAAAGAAACTTCACCAACACAGTAGAATAAAAAGCCTGAGAATAACCACACAAAGGGGAAGCAGAAACAGCTTCTTTTTTCCTATATCATCCCATCCCCCTGGCTGTCACTGCTCAGCACCAGGAAGGAATACCCAGCTCAAAAGAGATTCCCTCACTAGGAAAGGGAGTGCAGGGTGAGCCACTAGCTTTCCTTGCCTTGCAGGGCACAGCTGGAAGGGTCTGCTTGGGTTACACCTTACCCAGAGCCCAGCAAAGCTGAGATAAATAGGGGTGGCTGCAAACAAGAAGAGCAGGAGTTTACCAGTATCAGCCATTCAGTGGGAGTGATCACAGTTCCCAGTGACCTGCTATACAGAAAAAACCAACAGCCAGCACAGCCACCAAAAAGCCCCTGCAAATTTCACCAGTTTAAACCTCATTGGTATTCACATTGCAGACACTACTAGGTCCTCCTCCAGGTTCTCCCCCAACTCCTGTCTGAGACAGAGATCTATACTGATAGTCAGCTCAGCAAATCAAGCCTCTGGGACTGCATGAGTGCAAGATGCAAGCCTAGACCCCAGGAGCTGGCCCCACTGGCATGCACACACCTGGCACTAGACCTCCATTTGTGCATTTACAAGCTGCTAGTCTGAATTCTGTCACCAGCTTTTATTGCCATATACATCTGTGGTGACATCCTGCAGCCATGGAGGGCATGCAGACAAGTAAGGCCTCCACAGCTACTGTGGGTCTGAATTTGACCGTTTTCAGTCATCGGCCTGCACCACTAGGTGCATATGTGTGGCTTGGCCCTCCAGCTATACACCTTCATGAACCCCACAAAGCTATTAGTAGATTTCTCAAACACTATAGGCCAAGGGTGGAGGGTGGTTGATTCAAAGTGCTGTAAAAAGATTTTTTAAATGCTAACCTAGAAATATTTACCCTGCAAAGCTGTCATTCAGAAATGAAAGTGCTATAAAGACTTTTCCAAGCACAGAGTGCATCATCACTAGACATGCCTTATAAGAAAAGAGTTCTTCAAAGTTAAAAGAAAATACACTAATTTGTAACATACAAATGTATGAAAATATAAAACACATTGGTAACAGTAAGTATAGTCAGATTCAGAATAACGTAACTGAAATAGGTGTTGAGTTAACCAATGAACTGTAGCATAAAAGTTAAAGGAGAAAAAGTATTAAAAAGAGCTATAGTTATAAAAATGTTTAATGGATATACAGTATGAAAAGATATAATTTTGACATCAATAAGATAAAATTCAGAGTGAGTAAAAAGTTATATTTTTTTGAATGTGCTCTGTTAATTTATCAGCCTAAAATAAACTATGATATCCATAACAGGTTTTTAAGTAAGCCTGAGAGTAACCAAAAACAAAAGTCCCTAGTAAATGCACAGAAGATAAGGAAAAGAGAATCAAAGAAAATAATCAATTCACAAAGGAAGACAGTAAGGAAGAAAAGGAGAAAGGAGTTATTGTTGTATAGTCACTAAGTCATATCTGTCTCTTTGTGACCCCATGGACTGCAGAACACCAGGCTTCTATCTCCTGGAGTTTGTTCAAACTCATGTCCATTAAATGGGTGATGGGATCAAACCATCTCATCCTCTGTCATCCCCTTTTCGTCCTGCCCTCAATCTTTCCCACCATCAGTGTCTTTTCCAATGAGTCAGCTCTCTGCCTCAGGTGGTCAAAGTATTGGTGCTTCAGCATCAGTCCTTCCAATGAATATTTAGGATCGATTTCTTTTAGGATTGACTGGTTTGATCTAGTTGCTATCCAAGGGACTCTAAAGAATCTTCTCTAGCCTCACAGTTGGAAAGCATAAATTCTTTGGAGCTCAGCCTGCTTTATGGCAAACTCTCATACCTATACATGACTAATGGAAAAAGCCATAGCTTTCACTAAATGGACCTTGGTCAGCACACTGATGGTTCTGCTTGCTAATATGCTGTATAGATGCTCACGGTGGAGAGTTCTGACAAAACGTGGTCCAATGGGGAAAGGAATTGCAAACCACTTCAGTATTCTTGCCCTGAGAACCCTATGAACGGTATGAAAAGGCAAAAAGATAGGACATTGGAAGCTGAACTTCCCAGTTCGATAGATGTCCAAGATGCTACTGGAGATCAGTGGAGAAATAATTCCAGAAAAAATGAAGAGCTAGAGCCAAAGCAAAAACAATACCCAGTTGTGGATGTGACTGGTGATGAAAGCAAGGTCCGATGCTGTAAAGAGCAATATTGCATAGGAACCTGGAATGTGAGGTCCATGAATCAAGGCTAATTGGAAGGGGTCAAATAGGAGAAAGCAAGAATGAACATCAACATTTTAGAGATCAGTGAACTAAAATGGACTGAAATGGGTGAATTTAACTCAAATGACCATTATATCTATTACTGTGGGCAAGAATCACTTAGAAGAAACGTAGTAGCTATCATAGCCAACAAAAGAGTCCAAAATGCAATACTTTGATGGAATCTCAAAAGTGACAGAATGATCTCTGTTTGTTTCCAAGGAAAATCACTCAATATCAGAGTAATACAAGTCTATGCCCTCACCAGTAATGCTGAAGAAGCTGAAGTTGAATGGTTCTAGGAAGACCTATAAGACCTTCTAGAACTAACACCAACAGAAGATGTCCTTTTCATTATAGAGGACTAGAATGCAAAAGGAGGAAGTCAAGAGACACCTGGTTCAGTTCAATTCAGTTCACTTGCTCAGTCATGTCTGACTCTTTGCTTCCCCAAGGACTGCAGTATGCCAGACATCCCTGTCCATTATTAACTTCTGGAGTTTACTCAAACTCATGTCCACTTGGAGTAATAGGCAAATTTGGCCTTAGAGTACAAAATGAGGCAGGTGAAAGACTAACAGAATTGTGCCAAGACAATGCACTGGGCATAGCAAACACCTTCTTCCTACAAAATAAGAGAAGACTCTAAACATGGACATCACCAGATGGTCAATACTAAAATCAGAAGATTATATTCTTGCTGCCAAAGATGGAGAAGCTCTATACAGTCAGCAAAAATAAGACCGGGAGCAGACTGTGCCTCAGATCATGAATGCCTTACTGCCAAATTCAGGCTTAAGTTGAAGAAAGTAGGGAAAACCACTAGATCATTCAGGTGTGAGCTAAATCAAATCCCTTATGGGTATACAGTGGAAGTTACAAACAGATTCAAGGGATTAGATATGATAGACAGAGAGCCTGAAGAACTATTGATGGAGGTTCATGACATCGTATGGGAGGCAGGGATCAAGACCATCTCCAAGGGAAAAAAAAAAAAATCTGCAAAAAGGCCAAATGGTTGTTTGAGGAGGTCTTAAAAATAGCTGAAAAAAAAAAGAAAAAAGAAAAAGGCAAAGGAAAAAAGAAAGTTATACTGATTTGAAGGCAGAATTCAAAAGAATAGCAAGGAGAGATAAGAGAGCTTTCCTCAGTGATCAGTGCAAGTAAATAGAGCAAAACAATAGAATTGAAAAGACTAGAGATCTCTTCAAGAAAAGTAGAGATACCAAGGGAATATTTCATGCAAAGATGGACACAATAAAGGACAGAAACTGTATGGACCTAACAGAAGCAAAAGATGTTTAGAAGAGGTGCCAAGAATACACAGAAGAAATACACAAAAAAAGATCTTCTTGACCCAGATAACCACAGTGATGTGATCACTTGCCTAGAGCCAGACATCCTGGAATGTGAAGTCAAGTGGGCCTTAGGAGGCATTGCTACAAAAAAAAAAAAAAAAAAAAAAAGCNAGCTCACTGGCAGCAACCTGAGCCCAGGTTGGGGCAACAGAAGTACCGTTCCGGAAGAAAAGCACACATCGTTCCCCTCCTTCCTTCCGCAACACACCCTCTAACGAGCTTTCTACTCCCTAAACCTGCCCAGCAGGAGGCGAAGGCCCCCCCAGCGTCTCCGGGGCTTATGTCAGGCTCTCCGGTCAGTCTGGATGCGCCCCAGATGCAAGCCAGGTGCAGACACTGCGGACAGCCTTGGCGCCAACCCACCTGTATGATGACCAGTCTTAACTCTTAACTCACTGCTCGGAAGCCCATCTCTCTTGAAAACTGGGGAAAAAAAAAAAAAAAGTCCTGGGTTTACCCAAGTCCACTAGGCGAAAGTGTATCAAAGGTACAGAGTGCTTCCTTGCTCAGTCGCTTCAGCCAAGTCCGACTCGTTGAGACCTCATGAACTTATAGCCCACCAGCTTCCTCTGTCCATGGGATTCACCAGGCAGGAACACTGGAATTCACTCCCTTCTGGAATGAACAGAGTAGAAGGTACAAAACGAGCCTCGCTTGATGTAGGTGTTGGTGAGAAAAGAACTCCACTTTTTGATGTAGGTGTTGGTGAGAAAAGAACTCCACTTCTTTGTATTTACACGAGCGTTGGCTAGGTGGTTGGGCCAGACGTCAAAATGTGTTCTCGGGACCATCATTCACGCTCCTGAGGTTGGTTAATGTGGTTATCAAAAAAGGGAGCACTCCTTTGCCTTCGTTAAACGCTCCTTAGTCCCCCGCTTTATTTATTTCGTTAGTTTTCTGGCTTTCCCTGTGCTGCCTTCCATGTGGGAATGCTTATTTACTTTTGCTTCCTTTTCTGCTTGAGTAAGTTCCTGATTAGTTAGGGTGTTTTCAGGCGTTCTTTGCAATTTTCCCGTTCAGCCATTCCTGAACTTGTATAGGTCCCTCTTAAAGTGATAGAATGTTCGATTTGATGGAACTGTGGAGATCTTGTCTTCCCAATTCTTTTCATTCAAGGACTCTTTTTTTATTATGTTTTTATCTATGGATCCCATATCTTGAAAGATTTTTGACACTTAAATGAAATCACATACATCACTGTCATGGATGTAATTCTAATAAGGTAAATAAGTGTACAAACACTAGGCACTGTTCCCTGGAAATGGTTGCTTAATTTTGGCTGTCGTTCTTCTGATCCAAGGTTGATCACATGCTGGGAGAATTAAATCAGATATTGCAAAAAACAAACAAACAAACAAAAAAAACAGATGAATAACTCTACTAAAAGTATACGGTCTACCAAATCACATCTTTGAAATTTCTATGATGTCATCAACAGCAAAGTAGAATTTCTGATCAGCACGTGATAACCAGTGTTAGCCTGCAGGGTTGATTTAATGCCTGCCAAAAGTAAAGAAACTTGAAACTTTATTTAATTGCAATTTCCAGAAGGCTTTCTGAAATGTTGTAAATAGCTTGTGGCTCCCCTTCCTTCCCTCCAGTTCAGTTAAGCCACTCAATTGTGTCCAACTCCTTGTGNATTTAATGCCTGCCAAAAGTAAAGAAACTTGAAACTTTATTTAATTGCAATTTCCAGAAGGCTTTCTGAAATGTTGTAAATAGCTTGTGGCTCCCCTTCCTTCCCTCCAGTTCAGTTAAGCCACTCAATTGTGTCCAACTCCTTGTGACCTCATGGACTGCAGCATGCCAGGCTTCCCTGTCCATCACCAACTCCTGGAGCTTACTCAAACTCATGTCCTTTGAGACAGTGATGCCATCCAACCATCTCATCCTCTGTCATCCCCTTCTCTTCCCACATTCAATCTTTCCCATCATCAGGGTCTTTTCAAATGAGACAGCTCTTTGCATCAGATGGCCAAAGTATTGGAGTGTCAGCTTCAACATCAGTCCTTCCAATGAATATTCAGGACTGATTTCCTTTAGGATGGACTGGTTGGATCTCCTTGCAGTCCAAGGGACTCTGGAGTCTTCNTCAGCTCAGGGTTGGGGTCAGCCTGAGGGTCCGGGCACAGGAGAGGAGCCAGCCCAGGGCACGTCGCCAGCAGCTGACGAGGGGCTGAGAGCTCCGGCCCTGATATTTCAGCTTCTGGGAACTGGCCCGGGGAAGTGGGCCTGGCATCCCGCTCTCAGGCACAGGCTCAGCACACCACTTGGACCACAGAAATGGTTGCTGCAGAGGCCTGAGCGTCCCCACCTGGCCACCTCCAGCAGGCTTCCCGTCACCTGCTCGACAAGCCCGGCGGGGCCACGCGGTGGGGAGGACGTGGGCTCTGCGGTCCGCTGGCCCTGGGCTTGGCATGGTCCCCCAGGAGGAGAGCTGGTTCATTCCAGCTCCGCCCCAGCCAGCAGGGTAACCTTGGGCGACCAGGGACCCCACCCCCGCCCTGGGTATTGTGAGCTCTGGTGAGTTCACCCCTGCAGGAGAGCCCTGCAGAGTGGCCAGCGCTCACCAGCAGTCCATCTGGGAACGGCTGAGGGGCTATGATGTTTATCAGCGTTAGCAATAGCCCTGAAGGCACTCCTTCCAAAAGGGCCCCTAAGAAAGTTGGGGGGTCTGCATCGAAAGACCCCCAGACCCCCTAATTCCAGGCAGGCACTGAGAATGGACAGCTGTCCTAGAGGTCCCCTCTAACGGACCCCCCTGGGGAGCCAGGGACGCCTGGAGGCGCTGCCCTCTGGGCAGGACGCAGGGTGGGGCTCTGGTCCCCGGGACACAGCCTCAGCTTGCGCTGCCAGTCGTAGCGGGAGTGGCCCGGGACGGACCCTGCCTGGTGCCCTGCTCTGCCCCGACTCAACCTCCCCTGCCGTTGGCACCGGGTTGGGGCAGGGTCAGAGCTGCCCGGACCCCAGATCCAGCCTCTAGCCCTGGGGCTCTCAAGCACACTGGCGGCCCAGAAAGACGACATCTCTCTACAGTCAGGTTCCCCAGCCGGCAGCCCTGTGGGGTCAGCTCTGCCCTGTGCCCCTGGCCTGGAGTCCCACCCTGCCCAGGCTGGCCCGCCCCACTGGGGACGTCGCCTGGTGAAGCTGAAATAGATTCAGGATGTTTGCAAGTGGCTGGGGCCCTGGGACACTGNCCTGTGGGGTCAGCTCTGCCCTGTGCCCCTGGCCTGGAGTCCCACCCTGCCCAGGCTGGCCCGCCCCACTGGGGACGTCGCCTGGTGAAGCTGAAATAGATTCAGGATGTTTGCAAGTGGCTGGGGCCCTGGGACACTGAGCCGGGTCTGCACAGGACAGCAGGCCCTTCCAAGGGGGCTGCAGGCCACGGTGTGTCGAGGCACGGTGCCCGACACGCAGGAGGGGCGGCAGGTCTTAGGATGTGGCTGCAAGTCCGGGTGGTGGGGGGACACCATCAGGAATGACCGTGGTGTCCCCCACACAGCCCCTGGAGCCTGGACAGCTGAGAGGACCCCCAGACAGCTCCCTCCTCATTCCCAAAGAGCCCCCTCCCCCCGGCAAATCCCCCTGCGACCTTGGTGAGAATGAGAGCCCATCCCGGCCCCGCTTCGCTCTGGCTGCAGGATCACACGCCCGAGCAGAGGCCTGACCCCAGGCCTCTGAACGACTTCCCTCCGCCAGGCCCTCAGGCTTCCCCATCAGCTGGGGTCCTCGGGGCGGCAGGCGTCCTCCCAGTGTCCTCTGGACTCCCAGCCCCTTTCGGAGGGCAGAGAGAGAGGGTCACTCTGAGGGGAAGTGGCAGGCGCCCCAGCCCGAGAAGTTTCTCCTAACAGATGAGCCTGGAGACCCTTTGATCCCAGCAGGGACTAAGCTGCCCCCAGCGGTCAGCGGAGACCGCCTTCTCCAGGAAGAAGCTGGGCCATAAACATGGCGGCACAGTCACTTCAAACCCTCCGTGTGCATGCTACACGCGTGTGCGTGCTCAGTCGCGTCCGACTCTGTGTGACCCCATGGGCTGTACCCTGCCAGGCTCCTCCGTCCCTGGGATTCTCCAGGCAGGAACACTGGAGTGGGTTGCCATTTCCTTCCCCAGGGGAATCTTCTCCACCCGGGGATCGAACCTCCTGCACCTCCTGCTTTGCAGGGAGTCTTTCTTTACTTCTCGAGCCACTGGGGCTACTGGCAATAAAAGCACAATCCTGGGCATGAATGCGGGGCGCACTTGGAATCAAACCCTATGGCCTCTGTCGCCCTATGAGCTCTGACAAGCCCTGAGGGGGTTCCCTCTCCTCCTGCCCACCCAACTGTGGAGCCCCTTCCAGACGCAGCCGCTCATCCGGGGAGTCAGGCCGCTCCCTGCCCCGGGCCCCCGCTCTTGCCACCCCTGCACTCCACACTGTCCANCATGGCATCTGGTACTATCACTTCATGGGAAATAGATGGGGAAACAGTGGAAACAGTGTCAGACTTTATATGTTTGGTCTCCAAAATCACTGCAGATGGTGATTGCAGCCATGAAATAAAAAGACACTTACTCCTTGGAAGGAAATGTATGACCAACCTAGACAGCATATTCAAAACCAGAAACATTACTTTGCCAACAAAGTTCTGTCTAGTCAAGGCTATGGTTGTTCCAGTAGTCATGTATGGATGTGAGAGTTGGATCATGAAGAAAGCTGAGCACCAAATAATTGATTCTTTTGAATTGTGGTGTTGGAGAAGACTCTTGAGAGTCCCTTGGACTGCAAGGATATCCAACCAGTCCATTGTGAAGTCCTGGGATTTCTTTGGAAGGAATGATGCTAAAACTGAAACTCCAGTACTTTGGCCACTTCATGCGAAGAGATGACTCAGTGGAAAAGACTCTCATGCTGGGAAGGATTGGGGGCAGGAGGAGAAGGGGACAACAGAGGATGAGATGGCTGGATGGCATCACTGACTCGATGGATGTGAGTTTGAGTGAACTCCGGGAGTTGGTGATGGACAGGGAGTCCTGGTGTGCTGCAAATCATGGGGTCACAAGGAGTCGGACACAACTGAGTGACTGAACTGAACTGAACTGAACTGAGGTACATTTTCACAAGAAATGAAATCACTATCTTGAAGAGATATCTGTATTCCCATGTTTACTGCAGCATTATTCAAAGTAATGAAGACATGGAAACCTAAGTGTCCTTCAACAAATGAATTATAAAGACATGAGGTCTATGTAAATAATAGAGTAGTATTCAGCCACATACAAAAAAGAGGAAATCGTGTCATTTGCAACAACATGGAGGCATTATATTAAGTGAAATATGTCAAGCAGCAAGTGAAAAATACTGTGTGATCCCAGGTGAATGTGGATTCTAAAATCTTTTAATTCATAGAAACAGAGTAGAATGGTGGTTGCAATGGGCTGAGGAGTGAATGAACTGGGAATTCATCATTCAGAGTACAGACTTTTAGTTATAAGATGAATAAGTTCCAGTCATTTAAGGTACAGTATGGTGACTACAGTTAATGATACTATATAATTTGAAAATTGCTATGAAAGTAAAGCTGTAATGTTCTTCTCAAAACAAAAGAATGATAATTTTCTGAGATGAAAGATGTGTTAACTAACTTCATTGTGGTAAGCATTTTGCAATATATATATATATATCCAGTCACCACATTTTAGACTTAAACTTACACAATAGTATGTGTCAATTATATCTCAATAAAGCTGGATTAACCAAAGAAAAAGCATAACCAAGCAATTTCCAATTTTTCTATCTTCTTCCCTTTGACTGTGGTACACATTCGTCATGGGCAGCAAAGAAGAGTTTTAAAAAGCTGGGGCAAGTGTCTCACAGGTTCCAAAAACCCAATTTGTAAAAAGCAAAATCACAATGAGCTCCAATCCACCTCTTCTAGTTTCCTTTTAATTTGAATAAGGGACATTTTGTTTACTGTCACTCTAAGAATATAACTGAAAGAAAAAACAGATTGGTGACCTACTTTAATTTTTTATTCACATTCGGTGCATCTTCTAAGATCCTTCATTGTCAATCCTTTCTCCCAGAGTTGAAGTTTTAAGATCTTTGTCCTGTTAGGAGCATTCTCTGTACATTAATGATAGATCATTTAAAGGGCATTATTAAGTAGTGGAATCCTCCTAACAAACCCAGTAGCATGCTCTATTTGTGCAGCTGAGTTTCCAAGAATTCTTGTTTCATTCTTATCCTTCATCTTCACGATTACAGGATATTTTCACAGGTATCTTCTTCTTATACTTGATAAATCTCATATAAAGTATTCACTGTCTTAGTTTTCTACTGCCACCATAACAAATTACCACAAGCTCATCAGCTTAAACAAATTTATTATCTTGCATTTCTGTTGGTTAGATATTAGGATGTCTGCAGGGTTGTTCTTTCCTGAATGTTCTAGGTGAGAAATGTCTCCTTGCCTTTTCCAACTTCTAGAGATCACCAACATCCCTTAGGTTGTCTTCTCCTTTCCTCATCTTCAAAGCCAACAATATCACATTTCTTGGACTTTCCGTCCATTGTCATATCTAGCTCTAACATCAGCCAGGAAAGATTTTTTTTATTTAAAGGAGTCGTGATTAGATTCAGCCAACTGGATAACCCAGGGCAATTTCCCATATCCCTACTCACATCTACAAAGACCCTTTGACTCTTTTGCCATGTGAAATAACAATACACAGCTTCCAGGAATCATGCTAGGACATTTTTAGGGGGTTAATAAAACTCAGATGCTGAATTCCATACATACATTTAAAAACTTTAATCTTATTCAACTCATATTTACAAACAAATTCATATATTTCTAAAGACCAGTTTGACAAATTTTCTTCTGATCAAGATGAACTCAATATAATACTTGATTTGAAATTAAATTAACATTTTCTAAGAAAAGCAGAGGTTGTTCAACTGGTGTATTTAAAAGGTTTGCTTGGAAACAAGTTCATCTATATCCTCATTTTAGAAATCATTAGACTGGATAAAGATGTAAATTATAATAAAATGATCAAAGGGAAGACTGGCTGCATCTGGCTGTCTGCTTTGGAGGCTCAGGGATGCTCTTCTTTCTATTTTCAGGGATAATCAGTCCCTGAGGGACTACCTAATGCTAACTAAACAGTGGAGACTGAAGAAAAAGAAAGATTGCAATTTTATTTATTAAAGTGAAAAATAAAGTTGTTATAAGACCTGAAATTCAGAACTTATGTCAGATCAAGCAGTAGGTTTTCATATTCCAGTTATGCTACATGGAAGTCATATTATTATCAGTAGTCACTTTGTTGTAGTAACTTAAATAATTTTCTCAGCAGCACAACACTCAATAAGCAGCTCCTTTTAGTTTTATTATAGGATACATATGTGGGAGTCCCAACATCAACACTGGTGAGTTTAAAGTGGGAAAAAAAAAAAGAGGCTTGAAAATAATTAAACAATTTAAATCATGGGCTCCAGAATGACAAATATCCATTCAGTTTAAATTAGATTGAATATGAAATATTCAAATGGATTCATAAAATATGGGGATGGAGGGGTAAGAAAACTAGTGCTTGGTTGAGTGCAGCATATTAGAACCAATGTGGACAAAGAGAAACATGGAAACAAAATGTGTAAATTAACCAAAAATTCCCTTCAATAAATCTTGCAATGTATAGTCATTATTACATCTTTTTCATCATCTGCCTTGTTGCCAGTCATACTGAGTTTAAGACCTCTTTGTCATAACATAACATAACCCTTATAAATATCCCTTGTTGTTTGCAGTGGCACATTTCAATGTACAATATCTGAAAGTCAAATAGATTGTTGAGATGCAATTTTAATTTTTCATCTTCTCCTTCTCTTTTCCCCATAGCCTCTGTCTTTGAAGGCCTTTTGCTACTCTTCTCCAATTTGGACATTGATTATTAAATTGTTGTTACTTTCCTGGACTTTAAACCTAGCTTGATAAGTGAGTGAAAGTTGCTCAGTCACATCTGACTGACTTGTCCATGGAATTCTCCAGGCCAGAATACTGAAGTGAGTAGCCTTTCCCTTTTCCAGGGGTTCTTCCCAACCCAGGGATCAAACCCAGGTCTCCCACATTGCAGGCGAATTCTTTATCAGCTGAGCCACAAGGTAAAGGATATTTCATTCAACCCTTAAAAATACAGAAATAGAATTTCCATGCAATGTAAGGTGCTTATTACTTTTTGAAGACCTTCAACCTTATTAGGATTTATGTTTTTAAAAGTCTGTCCAAATTTAAACAGTTGATATTAACAATATGTATAATGCTATCATTGGCAAAGCTGCAGCTCAGTGGGTAAAGAATCTGCCTGCAGTACAGGAGACAGTTTTGATCCCTGGGTCAGGAAGATCCTCTGATGGGAGCACACAGCAACCCACTCCAGTATTCTTGCCTGGAAAATCCCATGAACAGAGGAGCATGTCAGGCTGTGATCCAGAGAGTTACAAATAGTCTGACATGACTGAAGTTACTGAGCATGCATGCATTCACACCTTTGGCAAAATTTAATACAGGTCTAAGAAGGCTTCTAATTTTTGCCAAGTACTGTGCTCATATGAGATAATAAAGAATAATACAAATGAATATTTTTTAAAATGGATATTTTTATTAATTTGTGTACTCTTTGGAATAAAATCTGGAAGTATAAGTGGTACTGAGGAAATTTAATATATAACAAATACATATTTATATATATTTCATATATACCTAAGAGAAACTACAGTAGTATAGAACACAAAATTGTTTTTCTAAATTATTTTTAAACTTACTCTGGAAAATATGAGTACATACTTGAGAAGCTCAGTAAAAGAGGTAAATGTTTCAGATGACAGTATGCATTTCTATTCAGTATGATTGCTTGAGGTACGTAAGATATTTTGAAGCACATAAAGGCAGCATTAGATTCAATACTGGATAACTTCTAAAAAATAAATGACTTGTTTGTCATTTAGATGCTTGTCCTAAGCAATAAAATTGAATTTGGAAATTTCTGTAGTGCTAAAATAAATGATCTTATTATTATTATTTCTTTTTTAGTTTTTCTTTATTGTCCTCTTCTCCGTGGCCAAACATTTTTTTTAAATATCTCAGTTGATTCTCATTATCCTAACAAGAAATCATCTTATCTATTTTTCCAGTGTCTCCAGTTTTCAATAATTTCTGTTTCTTCAACATTAAGGTGATGTTAGAAACTAGATAGAAAGTTTGAGGAAACATCAATCAAAGAGTTAAAATTATGCTGTCAGAGGAAATGAAATAATTTCATACTTCCTGAAAACTAAAAGAGGTTTAAAGCTTTTTCTGTTGTCACAGCCTGAATTTGATCATGTAATTACAGTAAGATGTTCTTAGAAGAGGTACATTAACCAAAAGAGAAAAACAAAAAAGAGTTTGTGTGGTGTTTATTTAAAACTTTAGAAGGATAATTAAAATGAATGAGTCACTATAAATCACTCTAGCCCCCAAGTTGCTCAGACCCTCTTCTTGACATATTAACAGCGTGGCAAGAAAAATAGCCTGTCTCTGAAGAGATTTTTCCTCTTCCCTTCAGGTTTTCTATTTACATTCTCACATTTAGCTTGTCAAGTCAAATGGATTAGAATTAAATTGTAAATGAGACTTTTAAAAAACATTTTTCCTCCTAAAAGAGGATGAGCATAGTTTAAAACATTTTCACTGTTTTAGCACATTGTGTAGTAAAATTGGTTTAAAAGCTCACTGATGTGAAAGTTCAGGCTATTAATAAAATAAAAGTTTTATTCTTACTCTAGTAAAATTCTTAAATTTTCAAAATACTTCTTTCAATTTAGGTTCTACAGTTTAGTTTGAACAATGAAGAAAGGAGCTGCAATATGCTAAGACAACATCTATAATTAACAATTTATCAATTTTCATTGATGATAGAGATATAACTATGAAACAGAAAACAAAACTTTGTTCTATTATCTGAATCAAACCCTTCAATAATTAAACCACTTTAAGATTGGGATTTTTATTGACACTTTTCTTAAAAAGAAAATATTTAGCTTTTTTTAGAATAATGAGCACAGAAAACTTAGACCAATATTCCAAAGAACTAAACCTTTCTTTCCAACAGTTGAATAGTAACAGAAATGTTTGTTATCTCCAATTTTCTTTAAGATGTTTGTAATAGTGAAATAACTATAAAATATTTAGAATATGTCATGCTTATTTTTCTTTTTAATTCAATATAAGGGTTGTCTACAAACAGACAGAAAAAATGATAATGCTGGTTGTCACCCCACAACTACGGAAGTAAAGTATGAAAGAAAAAGAGACTGGGTCAGGACAGAAGAGTAGGAACATGTGGAGTTCATTTCTTCCCACAGAGACCCCAAGAGTACATTTACAAACTGAACAGTTCTTTCAGAGCAACTGCTGAACTCTAGTAGAGGACCTTGGACATCTAAGGGACAAGAAAAAATATTCATGTAACTGAGTGAATGGAAGAGAAAAAAAGGGGAAAAAAATAAAAGAAAATGTGGGATGGCACCTGTGCCCCTGGAGGAACTGAAGGAAAAGCGAGGTCCCCACACCTGGGGAAGGTCTCTCATAAGTGAAGAGGACAGTTGGGACAAAAGGGGAGGTTCGGGGACAATCAGAGGAAAGTGATACAACTAAGGTCTGTGGCAAGTAGGCCAGAGTGAGATCTACACAGATGTTCCGTGCCACAACCCTGCACTCTCCAGCCTAAGTGTCTATTAGAGTGGACCGGAGCTGGGTACTAGAAGATGGGATTTGGAGAGAAGACCTGGGGAGAGGACCTGCAGAGACAGCATGAGGAAGCAGAAGTGAGGATCTCTACAACCAGGAATACTCCTGAAGGAAGTCCAGATCACTATAGAAGCAAAGCGTCATTGCTGAGTGATGTGCGAAGGGCAGAGCCTCTCTATCCTTAAGCCCTGCTGGAGTGGGTGCCTCTCACACCCGAGTCAGCTACTGCCTCTGCCCCTTCTCACCTGGTTTGGAAGCAGATTCTTGTGGGAGGCTCATAAACAGAGGTGGAGCTGATACCAAAGCTGAGCTCCAGGGGCTGTGCAACTAAGGAAGAAGAGCTGAAATATCTCCTTGCTGCTGTGCAAACCACAGCTCCAGAAAGGAATACTTAGTGGCTTCTCTTCTGGTGGGGATGCTCCAGTACTGCATACCTCACACCACAGATCAGAAACACAGACAAGAAAGAGACATGGGGATTTCTACATCAACAACGAAAGAACAAACGCAGCTCCTGACAAGGCAGTGGCAACCACAGAGCAAAGGGGAGGCCCTGCTCAATAATCAGGGCAGGCTCTTGTCATCACACCAGTCAAACACCCTATCAATAAGATAACAGCCAGCATCCAGTGCAGAGAGAGGTGGTAGACATTCTGACCAAATACAGCCCTGGCATGTGTGCATGCACGCACACACACACACACACACACACACACACACACACACACACACACCCCACACACAAAATTAAACCCACACAGACTACACAGGGATGTTCCCACATAAAAATAGCTGCCAAAAAAGTCTTAGAGTTTGGTATCAGGATAAAGCATGCCTGCAAAAATTCAGCCTTGAAGGCCAGCAGAGCTTGAATGCTGGAACTCCAAAGGGCTGGGAGTAACAGAGACTTCATATTTTGAGGGTGCACACAAGGTCTCACATGAACTAGAACACAGCATAAAACAGCCTATGTAGGAACCTGGAAACTTTTACAGAATTAAAATTAAAAATTTACAATTTGTATGGAAACACAAAAGACCATGCATAGCCAAAGCAGTCTTAAGAAAGAAGAGCTGAGCTAGAGGAATCAGGCTCCCTGACTTCAGACTATACTATAAAATACAGTCATCAAAACATTGTGGTACTAGCCCCCAAACAGAAGTACAGATCAATGGAACAGGACAACAAGTTCACAGATAAACCTAAGCATCCAGAGTTACCTAATCTATGACAAAAGAGACAAGGATATACAGTGGAAAAAAGTCTCTCCAACATGTGGTGCTGGGAAAACTGGACAGCCACATTGAAAAGAATGAAATTAGGGCACACTCTAACACCATACACAGAGGAATTCAAAATGAATTAAAGACCTAAATTTAAGGCCAGTTAATATAAAACACTCAGAGGAAAACATAGGCAGAACACCTTCTGGCACAAATCGCAGCAAGGTCTTTTTTGTTCTACATCCTAGAGTAACGAAAATGAAATAAACAAACAAAACACAAATGTGACCTAATTAAACCCAAACGCTCTTGCACAGCAAAATCATAAACAAAATGAAAAGAAAACCCACAGAATGGGAGAAAATATTTGCAAAATGAATGACAAAGGATTAAACTCCAAAATACACAAGCAGCTCATGCAACTCTATGTAAAAATTAAAGAACCCAGTCAAAAAATGGGTGGAAGATCTCCAAAAGATAGAAGTTTCTCCAAAAACAGCATACAGATGGCCAAAAAGCACATGAAAAGTTGCTAAACATCACTAATAGAAATGCAAATCAAAACTACAATGAAGGATCACCTCACATCAGTCAGAATGACCATCATCAAAAAGTCTAAAAACAATGCTGGAGAGGGTGTGGAGAAAAAGGAAGCCCCCTCCCCCTACATTATTGGTTGGAATATAAATTGGTAGAGCTACTATGGAGAACAGTATTGAGGTTTGTAAAAAGGCTAAAAGTATACCCACAAAATAACCAGCAATCCTACCCCTGAAGGAAACCACAATTCCAAAAGACATATATACCCCAACATTTATTACAGCACCATTTATAATACCCAGGACATGAAGCAATCTAAATGCCTATCAACAGAGGAATAGATAAAGATGCAGTACATATATATACAATGGAATATTACTCAGCCACACAAAGAATGAAATAATGTCATTTGCAGCAATATGGATGGACCTAAGATTTTCATACTAAGTGACATAAATCAGCCAGAGAAAGACAAATTATCATATGATACCAGTTATACGTGTAATATAAAAAGATAAAGTACAAATGAACTTGTTCATAAAATAGAAATATATCTATAGACTTTGTAAACAGTCTTATGTTTATCAAATAGGAAAGGTTAGTGGAAGGGATAAGTTAGGAGTATGGGATTAACATTTACACAATAATATATATATATATATAAAATAGATAAATAATGAGAACCAACTATATAGCACAGGGAAATCAACTCAATATTCTGCAAAACCCTATATAAGACAAGAATATGCAAAAGAATATATATATAAATATATATATATACACACATACATATTGGAGAAGAAAATGGCAACCCACTCCAGTGTTTTTGCCTGGAAAATCCCAGGGGCAGGGGAGCTTGGTGGGCTGATGTCTATGGAGTCACACAGAGTCAGACACAACTGAAGTGATTTAGCAGTATACATACATATGTATATGTGTATATCCATACATACATATATATGTGTATATAATATATACACATGTGTAACTGAATCACAGTGATATACACCTGAAACTAAAACATCTGTAAATCAACTATGTGTCAGTGTGCTACCTGGTCAGCCATGTCCAACTCTTTGCAACCCTGTAGACTGTAGTCTGCCAGGCTCCTCGGCCCATAGGACTCTCCAGGCCAGAATAGTGAACTGGGTTGACAATCTCTTCTCAAGGAGATCTTCCTAACCCAGGGATCAAACTGAGGTCTCCTGCAGTGTGGGCCTTTATTGTCTGAGCCATCTGGGAAGCCACTCCAATATAAAATAAAAATTAATAGAAAGTAACACAGCTTAAAAGAAAGTAAAATTTAAAAAAAAATACTCAAGCCTCTTACTTCTTATCAAGGATGAAAGTACTCATTGGGAAACTGTAAATAGAATCCGTGTCCTTATGTTTTCTGATGTATAATTTAGGCAAACTATTTATTAGTAGTCAACCATTTTTCACAGATCCTCTGATTTACAAACAGTAATATCACCTATGAGGTTAATATTGAAGATTAGTGGCACCTTTTCTAGGTCTGAGCTATAAAGGCACTATCCACAGTAGAAAAGTCCAAAAAAAAAAAAAAATTAGCCAAGCAATAATCTTCCAAATTCTCATGCTTATCTCTCCTACTGCAAAGCATGCCTCCCTGACAAAGATAATGGTCAATGACTATCAAAGTAAGATTTTTCATATAAAAGTATCTTAGTCCCAAGTAATACTCTTTTCCATTCAAATGGTATCTAATAAACTAATGTAGTTTGGACAGAATGTTAGACTGGGGTGTAAAAGGATTTATTTGGACTTGATCTCTGTAATCACATAAAAAGTTTTTAGGATGTATCTATAATTTAACAGAAACTCAGTGTTTAATAAGTGGCAAACCCTTTCCTAAGGACATTCTTTGTATTAGCTCATCTCATCCTTCCCTGGTAGCTCAGCTGGTAAAGAATCTGCATGCAATGGAGGAGACCCTGGTTGAATACCTGGGTAAGGAAGATCCCTGGAGAAGGGATTGGCTACCCACTCCAGTATTCTTGGCCTTCCCTGGTGGCTCAGCTAGTAAAGAATTTCTGCAATGCAGCAGACCTGGGTTTGATCCCTGGGTTAGGATGATACTCTGGAGAAGGGAAAGGCTAATCACTCCAGTATTCTGGCTTGGAGAATTCCACAGACTGTATAGTCCATGGGGTCACAAAGAATCAGACACAACTGAGCCACTTTCACTTTCATCCTACTAACAACAGTGTTTAGTAGAGCTATTATTGTTTTTTAATTATGAATGAGAGGAAACTGAGACACAGTTAGTTGAAGTTCACATACTACACAGTACTAACTATCTTAGATAGAGCTTAAAATCTCTGAATATTTGTTGAACAAATAAAGTCATGACAATCTGATACCAAGTACATAGTTTAAGCCACTGTTTATAATGCTCAAAAATATTAATGAGCATGCTATAAATGCTTATAGATTACCTGTGCTTAGAGAACAATACATATTTTTCCTTAATAGTAAAATAAAAGGGCTGCATTCATCTTTTTAGGACATCTTAACTTTTGAAGAAGACCTATAGAACAATCTTTATATACATAAATATATATTTCCATATAGATGTAAATACATATAAATATATCTGGGTGGATGGATAGTTAATACACACAGAGAGAGAGAAAAACAGATAGACCAAGACCAAATAGCTAATGTATATCCCTGCCTTAGGAGTAACTTGCAGTACTGTGCACTGTTTTTCTCTGTGTCTGAATCATCTTGTGTTATTGGATAAAAGATTGATTTGGATAGAGTTAGATGGAACCCAGGTGGCTCCCTGATGCTGATAGTGTGCACATATTGCCTTGCACCTGCTGAATATTACTTCATTCTGTTCTTTTTTTGTAATAGCTCTTTAACCACAAAATTAATAGCGTACTCAGAGGTGGACAAATGAAAGCTAAGCACACATTTTTCCAAATTGTTATTTCTCTCAGGTTGTCTTCAAGGCATTTCACCATTTGAGGACCCAGACCTGGCATATTTGTCTAGTAACACAGGGCCAAGCAGAGTCATAATTCTCTCTTTGATACTGTGTGTGGTTAGTTGTATTATGAAATACATATGCCTTAGAATGGAGAGAATTGAAACAGTAAATATAAGTGACTTTTGGGTGATTTATTTTTTATTTTTATTATTCTTTTAACATGCTCTATTAATACAGATTCCTTATTATGAATATGCATGTGGGTTGGGTCCACAGAAATGAGACATCAGTGTACTTCAGAATAAAGAGAAGAATATAGAAAATATAATCAGTGTTTAGAGTATGTGTGTGATCCCTGAAAATACACAAAAATATAGAATATACAAGAGATTCTGTATAAGGAATAAAGGTATGTTGGAAGCTCTGAAGGATATTGTTCAGTTCATTCTTTCAATCGTATCTGACTCTTTGCGACCTCATGAACTGGAGCATGCCAGGTCTCCCTGTCCATCAACAACTCCCAGAGTTTACATAAACTCATATCCATTGAGTTGTGATGCCATCCAACCATCTCATCCTCTGTCATCCCCTTCTCCTCTTGCCTTCAATCTTTCCCAGCATCAGAGTCTTTTCCAATGAGTCAGTTCCTCGCACCAGGTGGCCAAAGTATTGGAGTTTCAGCTTCAGCATCAGTCCTTCCAATGAATATTCAGGACTGATTTCCTTTAGGATGGACTGGTTGGATCTCCTTGCAGTCCAAGGGATTCTCAAAAGTCTTCTCCAACACCTCACTGCAAAAGCATCAATTCTTCAGCTCTCAGCTTTCTTTATAGTCCAATTCTCACATCCATACATGACTACTGGAAAAACCATAGCCTTGACTAGATGGACCTTAGTTGGCAAAGTAATGTCTCTGCTTTTTAATGAGCTGTCTAGGTTTCTTCCAAGGAGAAGCCTCTTTTAATTTCATGGCTTCAGTCACCATCTGCAGTGACTTTGGAGCCCCAAAATGAAGTCCATCACTGTTTCTACTGTTTCCCCATGTATTTGCCATGAAGCTGAGCTAGACACAAAATTAAATTGTGTACTTAAAATTCAATTTATTTAATCTATTACTAGTTATAAATTATAAATAAAAATAAATTGAGCATGCAATCTGAAATAATACATTACTAATTTTTCTTAAAAGGAGATTTTTCTATAATTGTTTTGATTCTAGTTTCTAGTGATAGGCATTAACATAAAAGACAGCAGCCCTCAAGGAGATTTTAGTCCAATAGAAACCTGGCACTGCAGAAGGAGATGAAAAAAGACAATGGTAACAGAGATTAGAATCCAACCCAGAGAATGCAAATCAGTAACTACTAGGGAATTATAGGAGTTCCTAGAATTCTGAGATTCTAGTGTAAGCATGAACTCAGATTATCCCATCTATGAAAAAAATCTATCACCAAGGGATTAATGATATTTAGTCATAGCTATGGAGAAGGCAATGGCACCCCGCTCCAGTACTCTTGCCTGGAAAATCCCATGGAAGGAGGAGCCTGGTAAGCTGGAGTCCGTGAGCTCGCTGAGGGTCGGACACAACTGAGCGACTTCACTTTCACTTTTCACTTTCATGCATTGGGGTAAATGGCAACCCACTCCAGTGTTCTTGCCTGGAAAATCTCAGGGATGGGGGAGCCTGGTGGGCTGTCGTCTATGGGGTCGCGCAGAGTCGGACATGACTGAATCAACTTAGCAGCAGCAGCAGCAGACATAGCTAATTACATGACATATAAACCTTTTAATTACATCATTAGAAGCTTAGATAGGATATCATGGTTTCTCTAACTTTGGGTTGCTTCTTGTGGGATAGGTTTTTGCATCTTTGTTTTCCCTATGTTCTACTTCTGTTCATTTAAGTGAAATTTTGAAAGAAACACAGTGATTATGTGGATTAATACTAACTTTATTAATAAATATTTGCATACTACTCTAGTGATCTCATGCTAATTTTCCTAAACACTGAATACCAAATTATTCAAGGGAGTTAAAGGTCGATCAAATCAAAGCTATGGTTTTTCCAGTAGTCATGTAAGAATGTGAGAGTTGGCCTATAAAGAAAGCTGAGCAATGAAGAATTGATGCTTTTGAACTGTGGTGTTGGAGAATACTCTTGAATCCCTTGGACTGCAAGCAGATCCAACCAGTCCATCCTAAAGGAAATCAGTCCTGAATATTCATTGGAAGGACTGATGCTGAAGCTGAAACTCCAATACTTTGGCCACCTGATGTTAAGAACTGACTCACTGGAAAAAAACCCTGATGGTGGGAAAGATTGAAGGCAGGAGAAGGGGATGACAGAGGATGAGATGGTTGGATGGTATCACCAACTCAATGGACATAAATCTGAGTGAACTCCGGGAGCTGGTGATGGACAGGGAGACCTGGAGTGCTACAGTTCATGGGGTCGTAAAGAGACAAGACTGACAGACTGAACTGACTGAATAGCCAATCATCTAGCAGGATCCTAGTTAGCTTGCGAACTTACCTACAACCAAGATATCACACTTGGGATGGAAGCACCTGCTGAACCCTGTGACGAGGAGGGGGTCTGTGCTTTGACACATCTTCAATGTTTAATTAACCTGTCATCTTTTATTTTGCCTCTACAAAGCATTGAAATCTGTTTAAGTGAAACATGCCAAAACTATTTCAAATCCAAACCTAGGAAAAAAGTCAGTCAAATATGGTTATCCTTTTTTTTGGAATTTACAATGTTTTTCAGTTTTTAAACATGCATTTTCCTTTTTTTTTTTTTTTCTGGTCAAAGATTGGCCAAGACTAACTGATAGTAATTTTAAGGAGATTAAGCAAAACTCAGAAGGTTATGATTCTACTCACCTATGCCTGGCATGCTATAGGACATGGGGTTGAAGAGTTGGACACGACTGAGCAACTGAACTGAACTGATGCCTTACAATTGCAATTATTCTTTTTGTGTTAAATTGCTTTAGTCATATCCAACTCTTTGCAACCCTATGGACTGTTGCCTGCCAGGCTCCTCCATCCATGGGATTTTCCAGGCAAGAATACTGGAGTTGAGCTCAAACTCAGAAGAACTTTTATGTACTTTGAACAATGTTTTGTCTAAAAGAACCATATTCCATATGTTGACACAGTGCACTATAATTATACAATTGGAGGTTTTGTATATATATATTTTTACTAGAATCACTGTGTATGTATATAATTACCAGTTGTGATAAATACTCCACAAAATTACTCATGAGTATAGGGGCTTCCCTTGTGACTCAGCTGGTAAAGAATCCACCCACAATGTGGGAGACCTGGGTTTGATACCTGGGTTGGGAAGATCCCCTGGAGAAGGGAAAGGCTACCCACTCCAGTATTCTGACCTGGAGAATTTCATGGACTATACAGTCCACGGGGTTGCAAAGAGTTGGATACGACTGAGTGACTTTCACTTTCACTTTCATGGGTATAGAACCCTAAGGTAAGCTTGGATTCAAGGTTCTCTAGATGACAGAGTGCTTAACTCAGATATGACACATTTGGCTAAGGTAAACTGACAAGGCATATCCATGAGTAATTTTTATTAACATCTCTTAATTTGTCTATGTGTACTTTTTATATGGTATATGTAATATGTAATGGTTAGAATAAATATTTTCTTCTCTACTATATTTTCTTAACCAATGGTCCTTTTTATTCATTGAAATTCCAGTCAGTTGTTTTGCAGTAATAGTCCCTTGAAAGGAAAAAATACTTCCATTTTTTGTTCCAGACCTAATGGTGACTAGGAGAGTAAACTAGTTGCATGCTCTTCTGGAAGATGAAACAGGCAGTCTCAATATTTCATAGGAGACACATGTATAACTCATGAATGTGCAAACGTCCCCACTGCAGAGTACACTTATGTTAAATAGAGCACTTGTAGATGATATTTGTGGCAGGTAAATAGCCCATAATGTCTTCTAAAATGTAAGAGATACCCTATAATGATCTGTTTTTCAATAAAAGATATATTGTCTGTGTTTTCCTTTTCTTAACACTAGAGTAACAACCACTGTATAATTAAAAATGCACTTAAATATATGGGACCACCTAAGCTGATGTTACACATAAAAAGAAACAAGAGGATGACAACCTGTATAAATTGTATGATAATATAAAATTTCCTAAATTCCATAAACACCACTGCTGCTGCTAAGTCACTTCAGTCGTGTCCAACTCTGTGCAACCCCATAGCCAGCAGCCCAACAGTCTCCCTCATCCCTGGGATTCCCCAGGCAAGAATACTGGAGTGGGTTGCCAGTTCCTTCTGCAATGCATGAAACCAAAAAGTGAAAGTGAAATTGTTCAGTCGTGTCCAACTCTTAGCGACCCCATGGACTACAGCCCACCAGGCTCCTCCATCCATGGGAGTTCCCAGGCAAGAGTACTGGAGTGGGGTGTCATTGCCTTCTCAAAACGCCCGTGCTAATGTATTGTAAATGTAACATAGAAGCATTTTTTACTTGGAAGGAACCAAGCTTTTTCAGTTATGAGATATACAGCTCAGTAGAACCGGTACTCTCAGAAGTTATAGTTCAGTATTCACGAGTAAATTGCTGTTACTGATTCAGAATGACTAGAAAACATGGAACTGTTCAACTTCTTATTATAATGAACAGCCTGAGGCATCAATAGTTTTGATTTGGGGGGAAATTTTAAAACAATAAATTTGCTAACATTTGTCTGAAGTTGTTTATGTTTGTTTGTAGTACCATTTGTCCAGGACAGGGATATTAATGAGATGCTATCACAAATTAGTATACTCATTTGTTCATGAGTGTTTCTAGATATACAGTGTTTTTACCAGCCAAATATTAATATAAGTTATTTGCTACTTAGTTACAGAAGTATATATAATTTATGAAATTTATATACTGTCTATATAATAATAACTCTAAGTTGAGTCTTTAATAATGAACCTGCTAATCATAATTTCCACTGACTTTTCTGCAAAATGTAATTGTTCAGCAGATTTTCAAGGGGCTGATCAGCTAAAGCCAAGTGCTATATATGTAGTAAGAAGATGAATAATATATATTTTTGTTTAAGAAGGTAAGTGAGTGAATAAATGCAAAAATTAAAGCACATGGATCTTTAGGGTTTACACTCACTTCAGTAACTAATCTACACCAGGTTTACTGTATTACAAATGATGGAATCTGCTATTCTCTTCTTGATGTACAAATCTTACTTCATTATAGGGTGCAAGAAGAGGAAATTAATATGGTAAAAATAAGTTATGCTCAAAAAACTATATGGTCATATCCTAAGATTTCCCTACTTCAAAATTGTTTAGTCACCAAGTCATGTCTAACTCCTTGCAACCCCATAGACAGTAGCCCACCAGGCTCCTCTACCATGGGATCTCCTCATCTTGCCTCTGGTTTCCCAGGCAAGAATACTGAAGTGGGTTGCATTTCTTTCTCCAGAGGATCTTCCTGACCCATAGACTAAATTCATGTCTACTGCTTGTCAGGTGGATTCTTTACCACTGAGCCACCTGGGAAGCCCTCACTTTATAATAATATATCTTAAAAGAAACACTGATGGTAGATTCTAGCTAACTAGCGTATAGTCAAAACAAATTTAAATGAAAACTAAAATGCCATTTGATTTACATAATAGGTCTTATAAAATCCCCAGGAACCAAGTCAATGATTTACAAATCCTACTGAGAAGGCTGAGCATTGAAGAAATGATGCTTTTGAACTGTATTGTTGGAGAATAGTCTTGAGAGTCCCTTGGACAGCAAGGAGATCAAATCAGTCAATCCTAAAAGAAATAAGTCCTGAATATTCATTGGAAGGACTGATTTTGAAGCTGAAACACCAATACTTTGGCCACCTGATGCAAAGAGTTGACTGGCTGGAAAAGACCCTGATTCTGGGAAAGATTGAAAACAGGAGGAGAAGGGGAAGACAGAGGACAAGATGGGTGGATGGTATCACTGATTCAATGGACATGAGTTTGAGCAAGCTCCAGGAGATGGTGAAGGACAGGGGAGCCTAGTGCGCTGCAGTTCATGGGGTTGCAAAGTGTCAAACACAACTGAGCAATTGAAAAATAACTGTAACACTAAAATAGCTTTGCCCAGTTCTGCTTCTAATTAAGCATTTCTTATGTAGAAAACAGTAATTCCTGTTATTTAAATATGATATTTATAATTCAATATAATAGTGAGATTATCTATAATATTTGAAAATGTCTTATCTTAGATTTTGTATTTCCTATGTATCAAGTCAAGAAAACATAACTTTTATATAGTTGATCTAGATAATATTTAAGGACAAAAAAATCTATGATTTAAGATCATTATATTTTTATGAATGATTTAATTCAATATCAATTGGCTATTAGCTATAACCTGAATTTGGGAATTTCTTTTAAAATGTCAACATTAATTTCATAAAAATGCCCACATTTCTTCTATCCTTATCTGTATACTTGCATACACATGGTTGAGGTTAGTTTATTAAACACCCTAAGAGAACTATTTTCTCTCTCAAAAGATTTTAATGGCTGTTTTAAAAAGTGGTACTATCTTTCCGCAGATAGCAGTAATGTGGCAATTAGTTTAATGAAAGACCAGCAAAATTTCCTGACTCTGTTAGTCAACAGACTCAGTTGAATACTTTGGTGCATCAACCATATACTTGTCTTTGAGACCAAGTCATGTGTGCCTACACCAACTGGAATACTGGATATTGTCCAGTCACAGTTTAATATTTACCACGGAATTGCCTTGGAGAGTGAAAGGGAACTATCTTGCTCAAGTTCACACACGTCTCTTGGGATAACACTCACCCAATGACCACCAGAAATGAAATGTGAGTCAAGTGAAGAAATGAAAGGAACCTAGAGTAGTTGGCCGTGGTAGAAGGTGGGAGTACAGTTCCAGAGGAAGCAGACACATGTATATCTATGGCTGATTCATGTTGATGTATGGCAGAAGTATGTTTTACAATATTTACAGTATTGTAAAACTGAAAATTTTTAATGAATACAGTAAAACAGTTATCCTCCAATTATTTTTTTTAAGGCAACATGGAAAAGAAAAGCTCCAGGTCCTTCCTCAATCTGAAACATTTCTGATGGGTCTTCCCAACTCCAGAGATCCCTGTGGATATACTAACGCTATGGTTAGAACTGTATTGCGATTCTCTTCCCTGTCTACAATCCTGCTTCCTTCTGATGCTTCTCACAGATGCTATTCCTGAGGCATCCCTCAGACCCCTTCTGCAAAGAAGTCTTTGACTCAGTCTGTCCCAGACAACCCACACTCAGATGTCTTCTGTGTTGGGAGAGGACAACAGGAACAGAGATCTGATCCTCAGACAGTCTTCTTTCTGGAGAAATGAGCGTGAGGAGAAAAGCTGACAATTTTTTTCCTCAGGCAGAACAGTTACATTAGAGTCAACTACGGAAAAAAATAGCTAGTTACTCTACTTCAACAGCAAGAATGCAAATCAGCATTCTGGAAGAGGCAAGGAAATGTGAGTCAAGTGATGAAATTGAAGAATACTAAATTAAAAGCTTAGTACCAGCATTCTTAGTGTTCATGGGCTGACCATTCTTCCCAGAACTCTAGGGAATATTGACATACTGGATTTTATCATTCAAAATATAAATCACTTTTACCAGCAAGCAAGTGCCTATATTCCATAAAGGCAAATAGAAATCACACTTGATTAAAAAAAAAAAAAAGGCTCTATAGCTCTAAAAAGGCTCACAGTTTTTCTGTTAGCATTTGTTATGTTTTCATTTATTATGTAAATAACTGCAAGCTCTCCTTGCAAATGCCAAAGGGTTAATAAAACTTAAACTTCAGAAAATATTAGCTCTTATTTTCTTCTCAGTGAATTTTAAAAAATCCTCCTTATGTGAATTTAATAGCACATCTATGTGCAACAGAACCATAGTTTGAGAGATCATGGCTTAGTACAAACAAGCTTCCTAATGAGGGAAAGCAGTGAGGAGAGTTAGAATAGTTTGGATGTTTGTTTAATGGATTATGAAGAGAGAACGTTCAACTACCTGGAGTCCATCACGTTTACTGATGCAGTAGTTAACATATTTATATAAAAAGAAATATATATAAATATAACATGCATGTTTTCAGAATTTTCAACTGATTATTTTAATAATGTTGACTAATTTTTCACACCTCTAAATTTATATGTATTTGTACTATCCAAATGTATAAGCAACCCTTATCAATAATGTGAAAAGAGAGATTTTTGCCACATAATTATCTATTGCAAGAAATCACAGAATATGCTGATGAGAAACCAAACAAAAAGGGGAAATAGTTCCAAAAAATAATCATATTATTCTCACACTGGGCAAAAAGCTCTAAAAACTATTGTAGCCATCAAATACATCTGTAAAGTGTCTGCCCACAACGGGTCAGGAAGATCCCCTGGAGGAGAGCATGGCAACCCACTTCAATATTCTCTCCTGGAAAATTCCATGAACAGAGGAGCCTGGCAGGCTATAGTCCATGGGGTTGCAATGAGCAATTACCACTTTTCATTACTGTATGAAGACTTAATGTATTATATTAGGGATGTGGATAATTCTTCTCTGAATCACATCATTTTATCTCAGGTGAACACAGGGTAATTTATAGTTTCAGTGATGGTAACAGATCATTTTGGCAGGTGTAAACCTGGCTTGAAAACATATATTCACTATATTATACAGTATTCCTTAAGTAGTTCTTGTAAAACATTGCAAATTCTTTAGAAATAAATATCTTAGCTGATTCACTTCTGATGAATTACTTTCACTGTTGAAACCATCAATATAGTCAGTGGCTAAGCTATTTAATAGACACTTTCCAGTGAAAATATAAGTGTTTCTATTTTGCTTTATCTAAATCCATCCTGCTTAGATATTATTTTTCTCTAGCTTTTAACCCATTTTTTTTTAATCTTTCAGTGACAGTAGAGATTGAATAAGTAGTCCACAAAAGCAAAAAGCTAAGAGTTAAATCAGAAATACTTTCTGAATTTTGACACAAGTGCTCTATTAATTACAACATAGTCTTGTATCTGTATGGGTATTATATGACAAGCTTATCTTACAGAGAAAAAAAATCATATTTCTTTCAAATAAAGCAAACAAAGGAACTCAAACGATTTAAATGGAGAAAACATGTATATGGATCAGTTCAGTTCAGTTCAGTTCAGTTGATCAGTCTTGTCCGACTCTTTGCAACCCCATGAATCGCAGCACGTCAGGCCTCCCTGTCCATCAACAACTCCCGGAGTTCACTCAAACTCACGTCCATCAAGTCAGTGATGCCATCCAGCTATCTCATCCTCTGTCGTCCCCTTCTCCTCCTGCCCCCAATCCCTCCCAGCATCAGAGTCTTTTCCAATGAGTCAACTCTTCTCATGAGGTCACCAAAGTACTGGAGTTTCAGCTTTAGCATCGTTTCTTCCAAAAAACACCCAGGAATGATCTTCTCAAAAGCTACCAAAAAACAACATTCTAAAGGCAACATATTCAGAGAATATGTTTAACCTGCTTATCATAGACATATTAATACATGTGAAAACCATCGCTATACATAATATCAGAGCAGAAAATATTTTTCCATAACTACACTCTAAACACTAAAGTCCTTGGATTTACTGCTGGCTTTCTGTCCCTTTTCCATTTGTCCTCAGTTTTAGAACATATGATGACCATTTACTTGAACCAGCAATGCTGTATCACCAAGTAACACAGAATAGAGATTTTAGGCCTCCATTTAATGATGCATTAATGTATTCTATAGACAGATTCACATACATTGAAAAAATACACAATTACTTTTGTAACTATTAAGAATTATAAATTATATATTTTCTAGTAAATTGTACCTTAAACATATGGGTTCATTATAAGTTAGGAAGTTGGAAGGACACTGAATTTTCTGAGAAAGTTTGGATTGTCCTGTGGAAGTTCTATAGAAATGTTTCATTTCTCAAATTGAGAATCATGACATGTAGGAGACAGCACTGAGGAACATATTCAAGGTAAACTAGTCACTTCAGTCGTGTCCGACTCTGTGCGACCCCGTAGACGGCAGCCCACCAGACTCCCCTGTCTCTGGGATTCTCCAGGCAAGAACCCTGGAGTGGGTTGCCATTTCCTTTTCCAATGTGTGAAAGTGAAAAGTGAAAGTGAAGTCTCTCAGTCGTGTCTGGCTATTAGCCGCCTACCAGGCTCCTCCGTCCATGGGATTTTCTAAGCAAGAGTACTGGAGTGGCTTGCCATTGCCTTCTCCATCAAGATAAACTAGGGCCACGAAAAGTATCTGTGGTGGCGGTAGAGAAACACAAGTCCTAGGTAGGGCAGAACTTGGTTTGCATTCTATCTGAAATATTTCTCTTCCTGAAAAGACATGAAAATTTAATATGCATCCCTAGAATGTTAAAAGACTACATAAAGCACCATTACATTACTCTTTGGCAGTTACTTTAAAAATTTATATACAATTAATTTTCCACCGCTCTTCAGTTTTATGCTAATTAAATGCCGAGACACTTGTTCTTGTATAAGATTGGGCTATCAGTGTTAGTTCAAGGCCATTCCAGAAGACTGCAAAACGATGTTTATTACTTATGTAAATTTGGTTAATTACACACCAACTCAGTTATCTTATTTATTGCATTTCAATTAGTATCCTTTTAATAGTCACTAACCCTTTAATTAACTCAGAAGAATAAGAGGTGTCTTGTTAAATGTAAATTAAATAGATTTAAATAGACAATAGATTGCAAATGGTAGATTTACTGCTAATGCTATAGAAAACTGTTGCTGGAAGAGCTAAACATACTCGATACCATCTGTCTTCATCTCTAGGGAAGAAGAAAATTGTATTTTCCTTATAAAATTTTTTTAGCCCAAAGATAAAACTAAAGCAAAACCAGACTATGGCAGGTTTGTATTTTGTACTGTTTTTGCAAAAGTGAGATAAATGTAATTTTGCATTTTGTCTTACTGTCAGTGAAAAATCCTAGCAATACAGTGAAATATAAAATATTTCTTAAGTGTGGAATTACTTCTGAAAATGATTGTTAAAAGGTTTAAAAATAAACTATGATCACTGATTTATCTGTTCAGGGTAGAAGGGAGAAAATTATAACAGCTCTTCCCTAAGTGCTCCCTTGTGACCTAACTAGGAAATTAATTAGCAGGGATCACTCTGTGGCAACAATAGTGACTACTGGGGAGGCTGATGGTCAATGGGCTAACACTGTAGCTCAGTCTGGTTAGCATAAATGTTTCTGCTTCCGTTAATCTATTTCTCAGAGGTGAAATAAAGATACCTAAACTTAGCTAAGATG
Organism: Neotragus pygmaeus; assembly: GCA_006410875.1. Classification (NCBI taxonomy): domain Eukaryota; kingdom Metazoa; phylum Chordata; class Mammalia; order Artiodactyla; family Bovidae; genus Neotragus; species Neotragus pygmaeus. The sequence continues at coordinate 173,534 of SJYV01020030.1, forward strand.
CAAGGAACATCTACTTTCAAGTAATAGCAAGTTTTGTGCCTTGCAAGGGAGTTCAAGAGCATTTCTAGATTCTGCTATTTATCTTTACAGTCTGTCACTGTAAACACTAGAAATATATGGAGTGGGCCTATATATATGTGTGTGTGTGTATATACATATATTCTTTGCTATATTTTCAATATTTTGTGGCAGGGTCTAGCATAGAAGAATAAAATTTTAAAACATTAGGCTGAGGTTTCAGTTCAGTTCAATCGCTCAGTCGTGTCCGACTCTTTGCAACCCCGTGAATAGCAGCACACCAGGCCTCCCTGTCCATCAACAACTCCCGGAGTTCACTCAAATTCATGTCCATCAAGTTGGTGATGCCATCCAGCCATCTCATCCTCGGTCATCCCCTTTTCCTCCTGCCTCCAATCCCTCCCAGCATCAGAGTCTTTTCCAATGAGTCAACTCTTTGAATGAGGTGGCCAAAGTACTGGAGTTTCAGCTGTAGCATCATTACTTCCAAAGAACACCCAGGGATGATCTCCTTTAGAATGGACTGGTTGGATCTCCTTGCAGTCCAAGGGTACTTTTAACGGAATAATAGAATACAGAGCTATATTTCCATAAAACTCTGAAATTGTAAAACATCTAGATTTTCCTTTCAATATTTTAATAGTTCAGAGCNGTAGCATCATTACTTCCAAAGAACACCCAGGGATGATCTCCTTTAGAATGGACTGGTTGGATCTCCTTGCAGTCCAAGGGTACTTTTAACGGAATAATAGAATACAGAGCTATATTTCCATAAAACTCTGAAATTGTAAAACATCTAGATTTTCCTTTCAATATTTTAATAGTTCAGAGCTGAACATAAAAATAAAGATTTTAAATCAAAATATCAAAATGTGAAATTACTGGAAAAAATTATAAGAACATATTGTAATAAAATCACCAATTCCCAAACCATTTAACTTATCATTGTCACCATAGCAATCTCAGATATTCCCCCATTTCCTTTTTCCCTTTTAACTCCCAAGATGTTCTGTGTTTTCTCCAGAAATTAGTAAGCTGGAATACTATCCACAGTAAGGAAAAAAAAAAAAAAAA
>SJYV01020030.1:174731-188232 GCA_006410875.1 Neotragus pygmaeus
GGAACCGACTGCCAAAAAAAAAAAAAAAAAAGATTTCAGGTTGTGTCTTACTGTGAATATCATGTGAGACTAATGCTATTAAATTCTATAAGCTAAGACTTAGTTCTTAGGTTGAAAGCAAAATTATTTATTAAAGGTTTTTTTTTTTCCTTAGAACATGTGGCAAAACAAAGCAAAAGCCTTAAGTACATATAGGAACTCTACCTACATGTTATGCATTCAGATATTATAAACTTTTCTTATTAACATAGATGGCTTCAACAACTACATTAGGAAATTTAATTCTACTTAAAATAACTTAAAAGTTATTTTACTTTGTTGATAACAAGACTGGGTATATACAAGACATTTTATCAAACCACTCCACAGTCATACTCAGGCCTAACCTCCTAGAAGGGCTTTCCTTCTGGAATTCTAAAATCCTTTCCTCATGGGACACACTCCAGACATCCACCACTATTCCTAAAGCATCTGCAAAGCCACTCTCCCTTTTCCAACTGTGAAGTTTATCTCCGGCTTTGCAGAGACCATTCAATGTATAAGGCATGAAATCATTCAACTTATCTCCACAACTCCTAATACTATCTCCTCTCACCCTCATTTTTCCCCTGAAGTGAAGTGAAGTCGCTCAGTCATATCCGACTCTTTGTGACTCCATCAACTGTAGCCCACCAGACTCTACCGTCCATGGAATTTTCCAGGCAAGAATACTGGAGTGGGTTGCCATTTCCTTCACAGGGGATCTTCCCAACCCAGGGATCGAACTCAGATCTCCTGCACTGCACGTCCAGTCCCACCACTTTATCTGATTCCAGTTCTTCCCATCTTTTCTGGAACTTGTCCCATTTCTTATACCCAAACCAACAAAGAAGCAGTTTGTCTGTCTAGGTTCCCATCTAGCTTCTGTTATGTTTCTCTCATTTTTGATAAAAGTTATGAAGGAAAATGTCACCAAGAGTAATATGCATGTTGTTATATCCCTTCCTCAAAATAAGCAATCTTGGCCTCATCTGTTCTCTGAATCATCTTGTGAAGCTCACCAGTATGCTCTTTGTTGCTTGTTCCAATGATCAATACTTACACATATTTGGTATTTCCACTACAGCTAATACTTTGTTTCCTTTCCTTGAGAATATCCCCTTATTTCCCATGATAGCATTTCTCTCTTGTTCCTATATGAATCCTCTTTCTACTAACTGCATTTGCTAAGTCTACTTTTTTAGATACACCCTTAAAGTATGATGTTTCTAAGCATATAATTCTTAGTTTATGTTGTTTCTAATTTTTCTATATCCACATCATCTCAACCATTCTCTTGGTTCATCTACTTCCCAAACTAAATTTTTTTTTAAGGTATGTCTCAGGGTTTTCCTAAAATTAATATCACTATGTTCTTCCACACAGAGGAAATGTACTTCAGATGTCCACTATAACTTACAAACTACAAAATTAAATATTCTACCTCTTTCAAAAAACTACTAGCAAAAAGTAAACCTAAAAGTACAAAAATCAATATATCATATGTACACTATATAAATATGTCCACAGAAATATCCAATACATTTCACTAGCATTTGGCAAACCTTGTTAAAGGTGACAATTTGTATTTAGTAATACAAATTTGAATTCAACTGTCTCAATATCTGGATTCCCTGGTAGCTCAGCCAATAAAGAATTGACCTGCAATGCAGGAGACCCCAGTTCAAATCCTGAATCAGGAAGATCTGCTGAAGAAGAAATAGGCTACCCACTCCAGTATTATTGGGGTCCCCTAGTGATTAGCTGGTAAAGAATCTGCCAGTAATGCAGGAACCTGGGTTCAATCTCAGGGTTGGGAAGAGCCCCTGTAGAAAGGAATGGCTACCCACGCCAGTAGGCTGGCCTGGAAAATTCCATGGACAGAGGAGCTTGGCGGGCTACAGTCTATGGGGTCACAAACAGTACGACATGACTAGGCACACAGGCAAAAGTATAGAAATGGAAGCTTAAGTCTTTACTTCTGATAGGGCTTTCATTTGTGAATTTCACAACACTTGAACTTCAATACGCAATCACTCAGTAGATGGTTGAAACAAATTTTTATTGTTAATAATCTCTGTGCCAAAAATGTATTTTAAGTCATCCTAATGTATTAATTAGAACAGTTAGAACTGGACATGGAACAACAGACTGGTTCCAAATAGGGACAGGAGTACATCAAGGCTGTATATTTTCACCCTGCTTGTTTAACTTCTATGCAGAGTACATCATGAGAAATACTGGACTGGAGGAAGCACAAGCTAGAATCAAGGTTGCCAGAAGAAAAATCAATAACCTCAGATATGCTGATGACACCACCCTTAAGGCAGAAAATGGAGAGGAACTAAAGAGCCTCTTGATGGAAGTGAAAGAGGAGTGAAAAAGTTGGCTTAAAACTCAACATTCAGAAAACTAAGATCATGGTATCTGGTCCCATCACTTCATGCCAAATAGATGGAGAAACAATGAAAATAGTAAGAGACTTTATTTTGGGGGGCTCCAAAATCACTGCANTGAAAAAGTTGGCTTAAAACTCAACATTCAGAAAACTAAGATCATGGTATCTGGTCCCATCACTTCATGCCAAATAGATGGAGAAACAATGAAAATAGTAAGAGACTTTATTTTGGGGGGCTCCAAAATCACTGCAGATGGGGACTGCAGCCGTGAAATTAAAAGATGCTTGCTCCTTGGAAGAAAAGCTATGACTAACCTAGATAGCTTATTGAAAAGCAGAGATGCTACTTTGCCAGCAAAGGTCCATCTAGTCAAAGCTGTGGTTTTTCCAGTAGTCATGTATGGATATGATAGTTGGACTATAAAGAAAGCTGAGCACCAAGGAATTGATGCTTTTAAAGTGAGGTGTTGGAGAAGACTCTTGAGAGTCGCTTGGACTGCAAGGAGATTCGACCAGTCCATCCTAAAGGAAAACATTCCTGAATATTCATTGGACAGACTGATGCTGAAACTCCAATACTTTGGTCACCTGATATGAAGAACTGACTCATTTGAAAAGACCCTGATGCTGGGAAAGATTGAGGGCAGGAAGAGAAGGAGACGACAAAGGATGAGATGGTTGGACTGTATCACCAACTCGATGGNAACTCCAATACTTTGGTCACCTGATATGAAGAACTGACTCATTTGAAAAGACCCTGATGCTGGGAAAGATTGAGGGCAGGAAGAGAAGGAGACGACAAAGGATGAGATGGTTGGACTGTATCACCAACTCGATGGACATTAGTTTGAGTGAACTCCGGAAGTTGGTGATGGGCAAGGAATCCTGGTGTGTTGCAGTCCATGTGTCCCAGAGTCTGACATGACTGAGTGACTGAACTGAACTGAACATATTAATTACATTGAAGTTCAATCATCAAATCACTTACAATAAAGAAAAAAATCCCAAGTGCTACTTTTTTCCCACTACTCAGAATGAACCTCTTACTTTAGAGAGAGGTTTATGCTTGACTGAAGACAAATTTTCCCTAATAATTAATTTTTCAATCATTTAACTTGAAATTTTTTAGAACACAATTAGATTGATGGTTGTTGAAAATATTCTGATTTATATCATGATATACTAAGCAGATTTTTAACAAAAATGTTTATTTTGGGTTACTTTTCTAATAGTTGTTTGTTTTGTTTTGTTTTGTTTTTTAACCTAAACTGAATCTCTGAATTTCAAACACCATGACTGTTAGTATAATGGAAAAGGAACTTCTGTCATTTATGTAGCCACAAGTGCTCTAGAGAAGAAAAAAGTAAGTTGTATTTCCTTGGTCACTTCAGTATGGGATGAAGAATTAGAGCTGAGTAATTAGGAAAATAGTCAATTTTTAATACTTCTTTAGATTCTCCTTCTAAGAGGGAACAACTTTATTCTGTATTCATCATCATTATACGATTGGTCATGTTGTCTTTGCAGTATCTGAGAAAACAAAGTAACACAAAATTACTGAAGAACAGATATCTCTAATGCATAAATGCTTGCTTCAGCTAAGCTGTCCCAATTTGTAAAGGCACACACTTTAAACACTTGCTAAACAGCTGTTGTTTTTTTTTAAGCTTTGGAAAGGTGATTGATCAAATGAAAATGAGACAGTGGATTTAATAAGAAATTTAATAAACTACCTTTCCCTTCCATTTTTCCCTTCAATAGAGGTTCAGTTTTTGTTTTTGAGGGAAAAAAAAAAAAACAGTTTTTGCTCTTGCTTTTTAATATAGTAATTCTTAAATTACGAATGAGAGAGAAATCGGCTGAATACTTGCCATCTTAATGACTGTCACCTGTTAATTCACCTGCTCTGGTGACTGGAGGGGTTTCTTTCTCCTTCTAAATTCATCTCTTCTAAGGCTGAAGACTCCATGTGTTGATGTGGATAAACTTTTGAGATGAAAGAAAAAGACCTGGACACTTACACATTTATTAACTTAATGGAGATGATTAAAATGGGAAAGAAGGCACCTTGGGAAAATAATTTTTTTACAACATTTTTACATACATCATTATTGATATATCCATCCCTAGCAATGAGGGTGGTAAAATTCAATGGACAGATCACTTCAATAAATTCAAAATATCTGATAATTTCTTAGTTTGCCATTTGATTCTACACATATCAAGAGGAACTGGTGTAGATCTCAATTTTCTTGACTATGAAGTAGATAACTACCAACCAAAGATTTATAGGTAAGGTTTAGAAAAAATGTTTTGATATATTTTATCATGATTGTCCTTTTCTGCCCATAATGCATATCAACATTTATTTAGCTAGTATACACAATTCGTTTTTCTATAGTCTCCATGGAGACAACAAGGGACAAAGGTCATGGCTCCACAAAGCATTTCCTCAGGTAATTGCTCAATTTTCATAGCTCACAAGCTTTACTAGTGAATAGGTTATGTCCTTTAGGCTATCTATCATAGATGTTTGCTAACTCATCCATTTCTCTAAGTGACCTTAGAGAAGCTTTAAAATTGTAAGCTATCTAAACTTCTGTAGTTTCACCAGTGAGTGGAATAGAATGGGGGCATTTCTTTATCATGCTGTTCATATATAAATAAAGTAATAGGCTTAATGATGAAGCTCATTTACTATTTTTTCCATCAAATAGTCATCTATCTTCTACTAAATATAGTGTAGCATAAATCACACATGGATTTCTCTTAGTGGGAGATAAGTGAAGAATTTTGTTTTAACAAAGAAAGTGTGGTAGAGAGATCCCCTGATTATTTTCTCATCTCTGCAAGTGCTTATTTCAACACATACACATGGTTCCTTTAAGTTTTTCTATATGGATGTGAAGGCCATAATTCTTGATATACCTTCAGAAATGTTAGTGTTCTAGGCTTTAAATGGGGCATTTGTTTATGAAGAATAAACTGTGAAAGCCCTGCATATCCCTCAACTTGTCTTACCCAAACATGTTACTAAGACAAGAAATATTCAATTTCACTTCTCAGAGTCAGGAACGTCTTTCATTGGTATAAATTAAATGCTTTACTGACAAATTATAATGAATTAACTTAATTAAGAGAATCAATAGAAAATAATACATAAATGTACCTCTTTTGTTTGAAAATAAATATACTTGAAAAAATCTTTTATGAGGAGGGCATTTATTATGCGGAGGCATTATTATGAGGAGGGCATTTTTATGAGGAGGCACTGGAACATTTTCTGCATTCCATGAGACTCAACAAAATGACTAGCCTCTGGCCTTGAGCCTAGCTAATGACTGTGTGTGTGTGTGTGTGTATGTGTCTACCACTGTTTACTCTTAAAAATTTGTCTAGACTAAGGAAACAGTTATTTTCAATTGAGAAAGGTAAAGCCATACTCTTCAACATCAGTTAGATTGATGTGTTAATACTTGACAAGTCAAATTTGTTTGACTATTCTCTATCCAACTTAAATTAACAAAATAAACTGTACTATTACACTGTGCATGAATAAAATTTTTTTTTAACATTTGGATAAAATGCTTTCCAATAATAAATTGTGATGCACTTTGATTTAATTAGTGTAGTTAACTAGACCAGTAAATCAGATATTGTTACAGAACTAATTATTCATTTGAGTTCTTCTTCCTTCAAGTACCTCTTTTAACTAGAGGCTTATCTACAACTGTATAGAATTTCTCTCTGAATGTAGTAATGAAAGCCATATATCTTCAAGTAAATGTTGTAAATTAAAACAAGGAAATGATAAAAATATCTTACAGTGAAGATCAGAGTTCCATTTGTCTCAGAAAATATATTTATTTATTTCTATTATGTATTCCTAAAGCGTCAGTTTACTTTCAGGATGCATGCACTCTGACAGCACTTTCTTTTTTGTCAATTTTAAAATTTCATTCTAATTTCATTCTAAATTCTCTCCCTCAGTTTTAAAGTAAAAGAAAATTTTTTTCTCCAACAGGTAATAAATAGAAATTATATTAGTAACTCTGCATACCTTTCCCATGACAAGGAAGTCTGTCACCTTCAATGTCCATAACTCTGGCGAGAGAAAATCACCTACTTTCAAATTAAATTTAACCTTTCAGAGCATTAATTATTGATGTAACAATTTCCCTTCACAGTGTTGAAGAACAGTATTACTCACATGCTTTGACTTTCATGACAATGAAGAATTACAAAATGGGGGCTGAAGGAATTGAATCCTTTTGGTTGAACTGATTTTAGGGAGTTTCTATTTTAGTCCTTTAACTACAGACCCCTGCTGCTAAGTCGTTTCAGTCGTGTCCGACTCTGTGTGAACCCATAGACAGCAGCCCACTAGGCTCCTCCATCCCTGGGATTCTCCAGGCAAGAATACTGGAGTGAGTTTCCATTTCCTTAAAAGTCAAATGTTTTCAGCATTAGAAATTTCAAATCAAATAGTGTTTTCATAAAAGTTAAAATACTGTGAAATGATAATGATATCTGAAATGTTAACTTGCATTTAATATATATTTTATACACAGGGTAATCAAATTAAAACATAATAAAGTTCAAGTGTGAAAAACATATAATATCTTTCATGAAGTAAACCATTACCATTTTTTGGCATCCTTGTAGTTTGTTCAATTCATTTGATTTCATATTGTCCCAGACTGGAATTACTTTAGTGAAAATAAATGAGACATAAATTGGTGTCTAAATTACACAGTTAATCTCCACTCTGAGGCCTTATCCCCAGAGATTGAATTGATTAGCTTTTGGAGGGAATCAGGCATTGGTGCACCAAAGCTCCCAGGTTATTTTAACATGCAATCTATTCTTTAAATTCTTTTAAGACAGATGTCAGCTTTGTTGCACTTTGGAAAGATCTGGGAAACTTAAGAAAAAAAAAAAAAAAGAATGCTTGGGTACTACATCCGGATGCTCTAATTTAACTATTCTGAGCTATGGCCTGAGCATCAAGGTTTTTAAAGTTTTCCATGGGTTTAAACTGCCGCATGCATCAGTCACCAGAAAATTCTAGCACACTATATTTGTGGCCCAGATGTGCCTGTCTGTTTCAATTTACTGTTACTACTGCATCTGGACCTTGTTATTCAGTCTCTTTTCGCATCATCTCTTATAAAGCCTTATCTCTATTATGGCACTTCCCTTTCATGTGACTCTTGTCACCCAGGTAGTATTTCAATCAAATTCTGCAGGTTCCCACCAAAACATGAACAAGACAAAATAAAATAGACAGAGGCTAGTTCTCTGTTATGAAGAGCCAATGTTGCAGGCTTGGAACCACTCTGGGAAACTCCTATTGTAATTCATCTGAAGAATACTTGCTGCTGCTGCTGCTGCTGCTAAGTCACTTCAGTCGTATCCAACTCTGTGTGGCCCCATAGATGACAGCCCACCAGGTTCCTCCGTCCCTGAGATTCTCCAGGCAAGAACACTGGAGTGGGTTGCCATTTCCTTCTCCAATGCATAAAAGTGAAAAGTGAAAGAGAAATTGCTCAGTTGTGTCTGACTCTTCGCGACCCTGTGTACTGCAGCCTACCAAGCTCCTCCATCCNCCAGGCAAGAACACTGGAGTGGGTTGCCATTTCCTTCTCCAATGCATAAAAGTGAAAAGTGAAAGAGAAATTGCTCAGTTGTGTCTGACTCTTCGCGACCCTGTGTACTGCAGCCTACCAAGCTCCTCCATCCATGGGATTTGCCAGGCAAGATTAGGAGTGGGGTGCCATCACCTTGCCCAGTCGTTAATCAGTTCCTCAGCAAAACTTGACAAATACATCTATGCATCCCTGTAGATATAATCCTTAATTTCCCAGTAGCAGCAGCAGCAGCAGCAGCATAGCCTCTACTGTACTATATAAAGAAAAATATTTCTTAATTTGATAAATTGCTTTTATATTGTCCAATCTCCACAGGTGTTTCCTTCTATCCTTCATCAATTTTCTCCATCAAAACCAGCAACTACAATCAACATTCTGTTTTAATTCACAGACATAGATTTTACCAATTAGCTGGAATAAATTGTATTTGTTTTAGTTTCCATTTCTTTAAACAATATATTACTAAGTTACTTTTAGTTTTTATTGTTTTCAATCTCTTCTCTTCATATATCCTATAGCTAGAGTGGAGAACACTGAAATTTACTTTCACTGAAGCTTCAAAACCTAATTTCTGAAATATACTATAGAATAGCATACTCACAATGGAACTGTAAGGGAGTCATTCAACAACTGAAATACTCATCATGTAAGCTTTGTTGGCTCATGCTGAATATAAAATTCATTGAAATACTGAATTACACAGCCCTAGATTATAGTCTGCCTCCTTCAATTTCTTTCAATAAATGTGAAATTATTGAGTCCTCTTGGAGTTCTAACAAGTTGAGGAAGTAATTCAGTCTTGATAGTGAAAAACTATTAATGAGGTAATTTTTGCTATTTTGTGAAAAATGAAAAGAATAAAGCCTTACTTCTTGATTATGGAGAAAGATGGTTCTCTATTTTTTAATTTTTTACATAAGACAATATACTGCACACTGATTGTTCAGACTTTTTATATCTTTAATTCTACCTATTAATGATTAGATAAAAATAGAAAAAGTGTTTGATAATATGATAAAAGCAGTCTATTTAAAATGGTTGCCTTTCTATAAACAGTTGGATCAATAAACTGATAGCTGTATAAAACTAGTAATGTGATTTTTTTCTATAAAGTTGCAACGGGTATAATAGCTTTTTTATAGCATAATAATTAATCTCTTTCTGTGTATGAATCTTGCCAATTCTTCAAATAAATCCAATTTGCAAATTATTTGTAACTAAAACAATCAAAAATAATATACAATAAAACTACATATAGGTATATGTATAGTACATACCATTATATAGTTGTATTTATATAATAAAATTATATACCTGTATNCAATTCTTCAAATAAATCCAATTTGCAAATTATTTGTAACTAAAACAATCAAAAATAATATACAATAAAACTACATATAGGTATATGTATAGTACATACCATTATATAGTTGTATTTATATAATAAAATTATATACCTGTATAATAGATTTAAGGAAGGTAAAAGCACACAGATTTAGGTGGTAGTGGTCTGGTAAAGGATGAACCTGTCTCTCCATTAAAAAAATAGGCAGTACTCTTTATTCTAAATTTCATACAGGAAATTGATTTTCTCAATATATTTTTATAGGCTTTTGATAAATGCTTGTATCTATAGCCACTACGGTTACCCAGTCATTAATAAATATAATTTTGACAAATGTTGGTGGATATTTTTATTTACCTTAATGAGCACAATGCAAGTGAAACAAAGAAGATATGCATTAAAATGTCACTTATCAGTAATGTTAGGGACTTTGGTGAAATGGATAACTTTTTCAATAATAAAATAATAAATTTTTATTCTTCTGTATTATTCACAATATAACAGCCAAAGTCACAACACACTTTTAAAGTTCAACTGTACTATTAGCATTTTTTCTGTTGCTTTCATGAGTACAGAACAAGGTTTTTGCAAACTTTTTGGCCAGATAGTATATGATTCAAGCTTGCTAGCCACATGAATTTTTGTTGTGACTACTCAACTCTGTTATTGAAGTACAAAAACAGCCAGCATGCCTAGGTTCCCATAACAATTATTGTATAAAAACAAGCAGCTAATCTACAGAGCCAAGTTTAGACAATGACTAAAACAATAAATTAAGATCTGGTCTATAAAAATTGCCAACTTCAATGGTGTAAGCACTTCCACTATGGCCAAATTCATGCTCCTAAAGTGACTTCACTGAAAGAGTACTTGAAAAGAGAGCCTTGGCAGCACAATGTCACATAGTATTTCAAATATACATATACAAGATGTATAGAGCAGAGAGAAAAGTAAAGTGCCATAACTTAATTAGGAAACAGTAAGCTTTTAGTATGCATTACCTTTGTTTTTACTTTATTTTTGTTATGTATATGTAAAACCAGTTTGTACTTATGAAAGTCCTGAAAATTTAATAATATGCTCTGTGAGATAATATAAACCAGCTGTAGAAACAATTGACTTTTATACTTTGTAATATATAATTACATATTCTATAATATGTAATATATAATTTTAAAATACATGTTTAAGTAGTTTAGTATCTATAAATGATTACAAATATTCCTTATAAATTTGTTCTTAAAAATTTTGTCAAAAATTATGTATGCTTTTGAAGGTCAACTGGTAAACACAATTTTTAGCGTTGTTGTTGTTCAGTCCCTAAGTTGTGTCTGACTCTTTTGAGACCCCCATGGACTGTAGCCTGCCAAGCTCCTCTGTCTATGGGAATTTCCAGGCAAGAATATGGGAGAGGGTTGCCATTGTCTTTTCCAGAGGATCTTCCCAACCCCAGGATCAAATCCATGTCTCCTGCATTGGCAGGAGGATTCTTTACCACTAAGCCACCTGGAAAGCCCGTAATTAGCATTAGTTGCACTAGAATCCCATGGGCAGAGGAGCCTGGTGGGCTCCAGTCCATGGGGTCGCTGAGTCGGGCATGACTGAGTGACTTCACTTTCACTTTTTACTTTCATGCATTGGAGAAGGAAGTGGCAGCCCACTCCAGTGTTCTTGCCTGGAGAATCCCAGGGACGGAGGAGCCTGGTGGGCTGCTGTCTATGGGGACGCACAGAGTCGGACACGACTGAAGCGACTTAGCAGCAGCAGCACTAGTATCAGTGAGTGAGTGAGTGAAGTCGCTCAGTCATGTCCGACTCTTTGTAACAGCGTGGACTATAGCCCACCAGGCTCCTCCGTACATGGGATTCTCAAGGCAAGAATACTGGAGTGGGTTGCCATTTCCTTCTCCAGAGGATCTTCCCAACCCAGGGATCGAACCCAGGGCTCTCACATTGTGGGCAGATGCTTTAACCTCTGAGCCACCAGGGAAGCCCTAGTATCAGTAGGTAGGGAGATCATTCTGAAGGTAAACACAAACTGGACACATGCAGAGTCAAACATTACACATTATGTGTGGACTGTAATCTTTATATGCTTCCAAAGTAAAAGACAAATGTAGGGAAAGAGCACTGACCATGAATGAATATTCTTAGGAGTTCTATTTTCAGATTTCAAACTGACAAAAACAGTTTCATCTTTTAACACCTGCCCTATTCACAAGGTAAAGATTATAAGCCTTGACATTTGCCTTCCTCATAAGAATATCATAAGAATAAGTAAAACAATATCCAGTTTTTCTTACCCATTTAGTAAAAAAGACATTTTCCTAAAAACAAAGAAAAGAGACTTAAAATCCATGCAAAATTAAGACTTAGTGTTATAGTTATATTGTGGTATCGAATAGGCCTGTCAGTTTACTGGGAATACACAACAGATATGTTAGATCCTGATCTATACTCCCAATTCTACTAACTCTATTCCAGTCTCTAATGCCATCCTATTGAATACAACGTTATGGTGACAGTAAGCGTGGTTTGACAGAGGGTCCTGCATGGAGGTTCCATGATCTTTGACTCCTATATGCTAAACTTTGCCTTAGATAATCTCTGATGGACTGAGCTTTTAGATTACTTATTGTAACTTTTGACTTTATAGTGCAAATATAAATGAGCCAACAATAGTATGAGGTAGATAATATTCAGTCTACATATACATAAAAATGAAAGGATCAATACAAAGCCCTTTGTTTGCTAGCTGAAGAAGAAAACCTACAATCCAATATAAGTATTTGTAAAATGATCTCCAGCTTATTTGAAAATGAATATATGAAAATATATTAGGCAAGGGATATTCAATTTTCAGAAGTACTTGATAGAGGAGACTTCACTGAGAAAAAAAATGGAATATTTTTAGTTTCAAATTTCTTTTTGTGCTTCTATGTTTAGAGATTTATGGGACAATTCCCTCAGTTCCAAATTCTAATAAGTTTCTTCAGAGAAAATGAAAAAAGTAAAGCAGAGACTATGAAAGGAATTAAGAGAACTCATGAAAAAAATGTGCATGAAATCAACTCTAACATTCTGTTTTTTGTTTTGGTTGTTAGGCACTGCTAGAAAAGCCTCACATGTAATCTGTTTTATAATAAATTTTCCATACCAGCATTGTCAACCAAGGGTAGTTTTGGAAGTAGAATTAACAGAGTTATAGCATAAAGTATTCCCATATTAAAAGATAAAACATTGTATTGAGGAACGGGGGGTGTACTTTCAAAAAGTCTTCTGAGAAACTTGNTATAATAAATTTTCCATACCAGCATTGTCAACCAAGGGTAGTTTTGGAAGTAGAATTAACAGAGTTATAGCATAAAGTATTCCCATATTAAAAGATAAAACATTGTATTGGGGAACGGGGGGTGTACTTTCAAAAAGTCTTCTGAGAAACTTGAATAAACTCAATCTAATGTGATCAACATGATATCCTGAAATAGATTTTTAAAGTTTTCCTATTTTTGCAAGAAAACAAAGAAAATTCTGAAAAAAAGTAAACTGGATAAATCTAATTTTTAGGAAATCTGAGATGGGTTTGATGATACATCTTACTTTTGTGGCCTTAGGAGATATTTATTTTTGTATGTATTATGTATGTCTAAAATAGTAAGACCATAGATTAATATATATTATTTCATATACAGAGGCAAAATTATGTATTTGTATTGTTACTCTGACTATTGTCTTTATGATTTAAATTGAAAATTATCATTATAACTTATCTGATGTGCAATTATTTGATGTCTTATCTAGCTAAATAGAATTCACATTGATAATGGATTCATTACAGCATACCTGCAATAGTCAAAATATCGAAGTAGCCTGCTGCTGCTGCTGCTGCTGCTACTGCTAAGTCACTTCAGTCGTGTCTGACTCTGTGACCCCATAGACAGCAGCCCACCAGGCTCCCACATCCCTGGGATTCTCCAGGAAAGAACACTGGAGTGGGTCGAAGTAGCCTAAGTGTCCATAAATAAGATGTGGTGTCTGTGTGTGTGTGTGTGTGTGTGTGTGTGTGTGTGTGTGTGTGTGTGTTAGGATT